>JAODTK010000910.1:0-261241 GCA_026419785.1 Sclerodactyla briareus
AGATTCTCGACTTTGTCAAGGAATCACAAAGTCAGAGGAATCTATGCAGCCATGACCGTGTGGTGCGTATAGCCTTGTTAACACGATAACTTAAAACCCCACTGGGATGGTTCAGGTTCCTACTTTGTTGGTTGGGTTCCCCATAAAGAGTTACATGATCCCTAATGTTTTGGGGTCGGGTCGAAGGGCATCTGAGGTCAGAGAGAGGTCAAAGTCTGAAAATTTGTTAACACGATAAGTCTAGATTGCCTCGTCCGATAAGGTTGAAATTCGGTATTGCAGCTTTTCTATGAGGAGGAGTACAGGAACCCTATTGTTGTTGTCAGAACGGGGGTAAATTGGAGGAAAATGGAAATTGTGAAAAAATTGATGATTTTGCAAATTTTAGCTTTGTGTTAATAGCTGATAACTTGACCCCACTTGGATGGATCAGTTCATACTTGGTCTATGGGTGCCATAATGAGGACATTATCCTATTGTTTTGGGTGCAGGTCAAGGCACTTAGGGTCAAGAGACAGGTCAAAGTCTGAAAAATCTTTTTAATACGACTAAAGTCCAGAAGCCCTGGCCTTGATCAGGTTGAGATTCGGTATGAGCTTCTCATGGGGAGTTACAGGGAAAACTGGTTTTTGGTGCAGACCAGTGGTACGATTGTGAAAAAAATGATAATTTGTCAAATTTTAGATCGTTAAAAGACAACTCGACCCCATTTGAATGGATAAATTTAATAAATTTAGAATTGGTTTATGGGTTCCTTATATGAGGTGCATGATTCCTATTGTTTTGTGTTTGTCAGGTCAAAGGTCGAGAGAGGTTAAAAATGAAAATCGGTTAACCACTGATATGTCTCTAAAATAGTTGGTCCGATTAACTGCTAGCCCTTTAATTTTATCAACTTGGCCAGTTTAAACCAGATTCAGTACTTACCATTGGCTTTACAAACAACAGTAGGGTTGACACTGTGTTATGATTCAGGAAAATTTATGGGAGCTAGGACATGATGGCAGTCTGACCATGGTGCAATAGCTGAAAAACGTTTGTGATGAGACAGTTATGATTTTGTAATGGGGCAATCTTGTTTGGCAATAATTAGTGACAAATTGACAATACCTTGCAGCCCCCCCCCCCTCCAGGTCCGTGGTACTAGCATCCAGGGATTCTCTTCCCTTCATCCTATCTAGCTGGGTTATTTCATCTGACAGTGAAGTCTATTCAATTAGAGTAGTTTGTTTATGAGGGCAAGGGTGTGTAATGTCATTAGCTAAAAGCAGGTCCAATGCAGTCACAAAAATGTTTTTGTTGTTGGGAGAAAAAATGTAGGAGGGCTTCTCAAAGGTTGATGTCTCAAGCACGCCCCCTCCCCCCTAAGGATGCACCTCAGTGGGGGGAGGCCAATGTTGTGACTAATCATCGCCCCTCATTTTGCAGGTCACTTCACGAAGTTATGATATTTATCTGTAGATATTTGCTTTATCCTGCATTATTTATTGTATCAGATTAATTATTATTATATGATAATTGTGGTGTTATAAACAACTGGACTGTAATGAAGTGTTTTCAGTACATTCCTATAGACAGGTTCGAACATTGGGATAGACTGGCTTACAATGTGTACAGTATCTTGTAATAATTCATTACGAAAAATATGTCTGCAATAATCATTATTTCTAGCAAAAACGAGGTCTCTCACCAAGTGTCTCACCCAAGACCACCAAGACAAAGAAACAGTTTGAATCATATAAATAAGGGAGGCAGGAGGAAATTATCGAATATTGCCAATATGCTCTAGAGTAAGCATGAGTGTTTGATGCAAAATTTTGCTAACCCAGGGTAAATGTGAACGAAGGCATAGACGAAGCTGGCCTACTGAAACATGGTTGCGGGTTGGTGAGAATCCAGAAGTTCTTGGTTTGCTGCCCAGTTGTTGCTTACCAATCAAGTACATTCTGGGTCATGGGAAGGGTTGTAAATGTCCACCCGTTATTTGAGAATCGTTTCGAAATCATCGATCGCGCCCACCCATTTTGGCATACAGGAGTCCCAGTCTTCACGGTGCATGGTGGTGTGGTTGTTGCACTGGTTATGGTGTTGCCTATCTGATGAATGCATCAGAGTGAGGAGCACTGTATAGAAGTACACCGTGGTGCAAATGCAAACGAATGAGCATCAGGGTTGCTTGATCAAATCAGTCCAATTAGAATCACAATTTTTTACTCAGATTTTATTGAAAAATCATGATTAAAAACAGTTTTTCATTTTTAAAACCTAATATTTGATCACCAACCCTGATGCACATTCATTAGAACCAGCAAAAGTATGAAATAACCACTGGTGTATATGTCTGAGGTATACTGTACCAACAAACGAGAAGGGCATCTCTACACAACATATGACAGGACACCCCCCATTTATGTAATCTGGGCTCCCTCTTTTGAACGTTAATGACAACCAAAATTGCTTTTATAGTGGGCATG
Organism: Sclerodactyla briareus; assembly: GCA_026419785.1. Taxonomy (NCBI): domain Eukaryota; kingdom Metazoa; phylum Echinodermata; class Holothuroidea; order Dendrochirotida; family Sclerodactylidae; genus Sclerodactyla; species Sclerodactyla briareus. Next base: position 2,475 of record JAODTK010000910.1, read on the forward strand.
AGCTTCGATCAAATAAATTGTTATTATACTTTTCACAAACACCTTTTCTAATGAGCACGGATGATCAATATAAGACTGAACTTCTAATGCAATTTGAAAGTGTCTGAGTGCCATTTACAACCTACTGTGCCACTAAATGCATGCAATGAATACATTTCCAGCATGACTAAGCTATACATGTATATGGGTCCCACCGACAATTGATATGATTCCCCTGTGTTGTTCCGTAACATCCCGTTTTCATCCATCATCAAGACACCTCCTCATACTAACTCATCATAATGATATTGCCGATATTGCGCTGCTCCACAAAGATCGGACACTATGAGCTCGCAAACAACAACATTAAAACATCTTAATGTGTCTTAAACGTACAAATAGCACTTCTCTCTGATTGTAGGGGGATTGAATTTCGATTTGGGTCTTGCCAACTGGAAGAAACGACGCTGAACTGATTAAGGAATTCTAGTGGTATTGTGTTTCCAATGTCGCGTAATAGCTACAGAGTAAGGATGGAGGTTAGGACGAGTTGGGATGTGGATTGAAACACTGGATGATAAGTATGCAGCAGCGCGGCCAAGGTTGCAGAAGCATTCTTTATGACATGGTATAGTATCAGCATGGGATATAGCATTAAGAGAATCTGCAGAGCGGATACAATGGAGGGTAGTTATATCGTGGTGAATGGAAACTACATTTATACACACATTCAGTATACAAAAGCCCATTGTCTTTCTCTCACCACATACCCAACCCCCTAAATCTATTCCTCCTCCCGGAACTATTCGCAGAGTGGAATTAATTGTCATTTCAAAAGAAAAGAATATTTGCAGGGTTGTGCAAATGTGACATTACTTATTGATGATGGAATGACCCTCCTCACCACCACATAAATCTTACGGCCCAACAGGAAGTTGTTCCTCCTGTGATTTCACATGGCTGATGAGTACTGTGTGGTTCCTTTTGTTTCCACTGGTTGGTATGCTGCTGTTTCATCAGATGGCACTGTAATCTCAACCCCCCCCCCCCCCCCCTTGCTGTACTCCAACTTGGATTGATTGCCTGGCAGCACCACTGAGATGTCTTCGACGTCTTCTATTGTAAACTGTGAAGGGGGGGCAATGAGTATGGCATGTGGCAAAATTGTGGAACAGCCCTGGCTATCAGGGCTCCCATACCTCACAACTGTTTGCCATCATCCAGACAAATCCCTCACGGTGGTGGGCAGGATGTTGGGTGTGGTTCGGAGACCTAGCCATATATTCACACTTTCACATTCAAGGTTCATGCTTCTTTCTGCTTAGCCACCTACTGTTGCCAGCTGCCATGGGTGTCCTGGACCACGTCCTTTTGACATGCAAGCTTCAAAGATCGTGGCACAAAAACTCACTGTGATTTTTCATTCAGCTCAGGCTGAAAATAGGGCCTTGTGTCATACAATGTGTCTTGTGCATCCTGTCCGGTATGCCTCTCGATTAATATCCCCTTTCACACTGGAATTCATAGATTTACCATTATGTCAACACTGTACATACGATGTGTTACACCTGAACCAATGCTTGACTTTTGCAGTCGGAATCCTTGTTCATTTTAGCCTGCATGTTGCAAAATTTCGTATGTGGTGAAGCATATTTGATCAATATTCACTACTATGCCAAACGAAAAAAGTAGTATGAAACTCCTCTAACAGTTGGATAATTATGGTTGATCAATAGGGCTGTTTCTTCGTTTACTTTGTACAGGGTTCGTTTTGTTTTCCACCTAGTGGGTGATATTTGCTATTGTGACGTAGGCATTTTTGTGCCTAGCTCAGATTCGTGAAGTGCAAATGAAGATTTGTTCGAAAGGCCCGCGCAAATTAATTTTTAAGCATTCCACCTGTGCAACCAGTAGTTGTGCCAGGCATGAAATGTGTGTATATTAGAGCAATAGCCTGGCTTCACGATGGGTAGCAGATTTGAACCATGCACAACCCTGTTACATCACAAATTTACAATTCAAGAATTTCAGTGCAAATGACATAAGGAATTAAATTTAACACAGCAACTAGGTTCATAACAGTTTCATCACTCGGTTTCATGTCAAATAAGCAAACTGATCAATTCTACATCCGAGGAAGTCATACATACAGAGGCTGCTTCAACTGTCAATCCCCACTTTGTGACAATTTTTGGTTGAAAAGGATAGCCTTGTTTGTGATTCCAGCATCACATCCTCGCTTGATAAACACCTGTACCTTATACAACAGCCTATAATTGATTTGTTGACAAATATTTACAAAATAAACCTGGATGAACACATCCTGTATGGATGTTGGAGATTTTTGGTATGGAAGTAGTCTACCTAATTTTTGCTATTGGCATTTTGCAAGAAATACTAATTAGCCCATTACAACCTTACTATTCTCCTACAATGATACCATCGTATAAATAACCCCATAATTTCACCCTTCTGAGCCAGCTTACAGCTAGTTGCTTTAGTTCTGAAAGATACAGAATTACATAGTTGTGTCAGTTTACAATGCATGAGATCCAGAGTGCCACGAGGCAATCACTAAACCATTCATTTTTAACAAATGAAAAGACAAATACCCAGAACAGTGACAAACAATTACACAATGCTAACCCTTTACAATACCCCCCCTTAACATTTTTTAAGCAAATAATCATAATTTTTTTTTTAATTCGATTGACGACCAATATTTACAGATGTTTGTGGGTCATAAGCCCAACATTGCAGCTTCCAGTCCAATTATATGTGCTTATGCCTGCCAAGGTCCCAAGGTGCCCCTTGTTTTGAAATCTTTGCGGACCTTTCGTCTATCTCACAGAAAACAAGGTGCGCCACCAATTATGAGGAGACCCAACCTCTTTCCTCATGACTTGACATAAGACCTAGCTTCAACTCGTTGGCGGTGCAATTTCAAAATTCAACTTGCTTTCAACCACATGCAGGAAAGGGAATACATGTTGATTTCTCCAGGCTCCACCCCGTTTGACGGGGGGAGGGAGACAAACGAAAGTGATCGTCCTGAGCAGGATAGAATAACCGCATGTCCATCCAAACTGGTTGCTGTTCGTCTCATTGACACAGATTCGCATGTTGATGTATCTGACGATGATAGCCCTCACAGCCCCTGTTTCGGCAAATGGCTCTGACACCCTGTCATATCTTGTAAAGACTATGATCAAGGTCATTTGCTGCCATGCCAGCTTTAGGAATACATAACATTCTGTCACTACTTTTCAGGCACGTTTCCGCATTAAAAAGCATCAGTGCCCTCGAGTGATTGGATTTTCAAAGTCCTTTGACCCTGTCAATGAGTACTTCTTACAAACAACCCCAGCCCGTCCCAGTACAAGTCCTTCTCATTTAGCATTGGATATATGTCACTCTCATTATCAGTTGATCATCTCCATCAATATAGCACAGCACTGACACAATGGAAATGGTAAGTTTTTTTGACTCACTTGAACAAAACCACATGTGAAGCTACCATAACAATCTCACAGTTCCATCAGTAATATTGTCATTATTTTTTTGAGTCATCATTTCACCATTGTGTAACACCCTCCAGTCTAACCATCATGCATGGATGCTAATGTCACCTCACTAGACCCTTCTTGATTATTCTATTATACACCGTCGATCCTGATCATGTTATTTCACATAATTATCCGTACTAAGAAGCTATCATCACTGTACATGAATTGAACGATAAACTGATAAGGTACTTTGAATTCCACTAAAAAAATACCATTCTACACTATAATCCGAACCTAGCTCATCGAATAAATGTTTTTGGTACGAGTAGTACATACATGATGGTGTTTAGAAGAACGTTGTGGAACAGTATAAATACAACAACCTCGACCTGCCAAATGACAGCACAATTGAACAGAGACATTGTTTGATGCGTCCTGCGATAAGCTTCACCTTGTCAATTCATTCATTCTCCTGACTACTGGAAACACACCCAGAAAGGGCGTTTGGTCAATTCTATAATTTTGAAGAAATGTTGACAGAGCCATCCAATTTCCAACTATGGGAGAGACCTATGCATGGCTTCTGTAAGAATTTTGCTTTATCCTATTTGGGAGAGGTGGATGAACTCCAATACACTCATTACAGTCAATTGTTCCCGCGTGAATATAACTATATTCCCATGCAGAATCCGTCTGTCGAGGAGATGGGTAATTCCAATGGCTATGACTACGCAAGTTGGAATTCAAGACAATTGAGGCTACATCAATTCATAGGGGTCCATTAAAGCATTTGAAATTGTCCAATGGGATTCACCTCAAATTGTAGTCCCTCCATCGGCCCCTATATCCAATTGGCCCACTGACACAGACTGCGAACCTTTAGTCGTATATGCAAAATGACAGCTGTGCTTGAAAACTGCGATTCCCCATCTGATCTCCATTGATTCCTGTTATCATTGATAACCGTGACAAAACTATTCTTTGAATGTAGTTTGAGCCCAAATCTGACACTCAAGCTCCTCCATCGTTCACTAACACCTATTGGCTCCCATTTTGTGGAGTTACGACCTACTTCACACAATATCATCAGAAATACATAGACATGTGGCTGTCACTACCTACTGATGTCCACCCGGTGTCTTCTTGGGCCAAAAACAATTTCAGATTGAAATGCGTCTAGGTTTTTCACTATGCGAACTAAGTGGGGTATGTTCTGGTATGGTGTATCTCATCTCTGTCAAATTGATCACAAACTCTTAGGCTTTGTTTGTGACTGGTGTTTTGTTGTCGCTGTTTCCCTGTAGATAACCCCTAGTTTTTGTGTTATCTAGTACAAGACAGCCAAGACTCGGGCGCGTGTTACCTAAGGATATGCATCTCGATTTGAATTCCTCAGAAGACTCTCTACTGCAAACTTTGGCATTACAAATCTGTTTACCTAGGATGGGAGGTAAGTTACAGCGAAGTTCATTCCCCTAACTGTACAGCATTGAACAGGAAGATGAGCTATATAAAAGCATCTTCAAGTTCTCCAAATGAGATGTGTCTTCTCCACTGCAACTAAGCTTAGAAATGTGTTTTGCTCAAGCAACAGGTTAAGCTATACAACCAAACGGTATCCCTTCTGACAATTTTCACCCCAATCTGGACAGCCAATAATTCAGTTTTAATCCTCATGCCCTCAGACAACTGTGACCATGGTCAGGTTTTCCTCTCAATCCCTCTTCTTGAGGCTTTTTACCACAGTCACAATCGTGAACGCCTCAGACAACATTATGCTGGAAACCAGTTCTTGTTAGTTGTGATAGAACTTCTGTGTGGTTGGCTAGCATCCAACAGTGTGCAAGCCATTCGTGTAGCAATTTTCCGCTGACATTCTTTGGAGAATCGGGGTGCTGGTCATAGTTTGGTACAATCTAGCACTCATCAGCTCTCTTTAATGCTAGCTATAGCGTAATTGATTGTGCAACGTCACTCGTCTACAATTTCATCGAATGAGCATCTCACAGTTTCAGTGACGGAGGTACTCGTGTCGAGCAGATAACCCCCAACCGGACCATAAAACCATCAGAAATGAAAGCATGCCCACTGACTAGGGAGGTTGGGTAGGTCATCGCTCAAACTAAGGTACACCAATGGCTGGCAAAGACTTCGTGGCCGTGCCTGCACTGAGAGTCGGCACTGGCTTGCTGCCTCCAAAGACTGCAGGGGGTTGGCATTAACAAAGAGGGGGCTCCTCCCACAGAGACTGAGAGTAGGCGCCATGTGATCCTCACAAGCACACTACGGCTGGCTCCCGAGGCCGGGCACGAGTCCACGCCCTTAGTGATGATCGCCGTACTGGATGCCGAGCCCATCCTCTCTGGGTCAAGTTCACCTGAAATGAAGCAGGTGGGTTAAATCAAGCAGCAGCGCCAAAAGTGTCGCGCCTGGTTGCGCGATCGTGGTTTCTATTATTCCCACTACAACACAAACAACTAACTATTTCATGCAGACCTTCGTCATGTCAAACAACGGTGACCCAAAGTTAAATAAAGTTTTATCACTCAGTCCAACTCACCTTCCTGACCCAAAATCCACTTGAAATGTTTTCTCCATCCGCCTATAGCACCCGGGCCGTCATGCGTTAAAATCAAAATTTCTTCATTATTCTTGCCTTTCTATTTTCCAAGCATCCAGACATGCCCATCCCCCCACCCCCCCCCCCCCCCTTACCAGGTCAGCACTTTGTGGACAATCCTGCAAACAAGAAAGTGTGACATACACACACACATCCACATACATGCCAAATGACCACTAATCCTTCCTAATTTATTGCGAGCGAGACAATAAAACTGACCATTTGAAACGATATCCCACATGTACGTTGGGTTTCAAATTAATGTCTTCTGTCACAACGCATTTTGCATGATGTACGTCTCACTACTGCAAGAAATATCCCATGTGAACTGACAGTCTCTGGAGCAAACCGTCAATACAACATCTGCCATAAGCCAAAGGTATGACATCATAAGAACTAAGTGGTGGATTATACTGTCTTCATTGCTGTTAGCTCCATATCGCTCTAACCAAGTGGTTGGTACAGTTGGTGAGCATGGCCTTCCACCTGGGAGATCGGTTTGAATCCTGTCAGGTCTACTAGGCTTGAAAAATGGTACCTGTTACCTTCCCGCTGGGTGCCTCAGCACAAGAGACCGAGCAAAGAGGGAAAATGCGTCAGTGATAAATCCTGCATCACAGCCATATTGAGAAGTGGGAGGGGAAGGGTTTTTCTCTTGTGAAGTCTGGTTAGCAGCTGCATGTCTCCTAAGGACCCTCATTTTCTACTCTAGGCATTCATTCAAGTAAATTTGCAGAAGTGACCACATTGTATTTTCCCAATCAGCATTATACATACAGTAGCAGACCTCGCATTAAAGGGATTCAATTTTGCTAGCAGTTTCTCGTACAATCAATCTACTAGGCCATTCGACAACTTCTTTCATGAGAGGATTCATGCGCAAATTTTGCAATGCATTGATATTTTGCATAGCAATTTGCCTCAATAAGCTAGCAAAACTGCTATTCTATACCAGCTAATGCGAGCCCTGTACAGTTAGACAAGTTGACCCTTCCAATGCCAAGTATTAGTTATATTTTTTAGTAAATGGAGGTCAAACACAAAGCATTGGGGTTTTTCCTAGGTATTTTCTGGGATGCAACCCAATGAAAGATTGAACGGTCATTCATTGTCGTATGGATATTACAAATTCTTCCAACGAAAAAAAAACAACAACCAAAACCAAATGACACAAACCAATTAAGCCTAGGTTATTTGAAAATATGGGATGAATAGTCCCATCAGGAGTTTTAAAAGACTGTTTGCCTACGGTCAGGCAATGGCAGGTACTCTGTGACCCTTGACACCAGAGTTGTCACCACGCTGGGCGTGCTCCCCAGCTCTCAAAATTCCGCCGGTACTCAAGGTCAATTTCAGCTTCCGCAAGCACATATTCTCACCCTAATTATAAATGAATACAGAGATCCTAGAAATTCATGATCAAAAGAAGAAACAAAGGTATCTCAGGGACAGACACCCAACCACTGCCCGTACGCCCGCCCCCAGACAAACCCCCCACCCAAAACCACCAACCCACACTCGCCAGTCCACCCAACCAAACCACCACCCCTACCACCACCATCTTATGCCACAAACCGGTAGCCCGCCACTATCAGGATTTGAAAAATTAGCAAGGCCTCCCCTTATTACCCCTCCCCCCGGTTGTGCATCACTGTCAGAAATTACCCGGCTCTAAAAATGGTCTGGTGAACCTGTTGACACAATAGTATTATCATCTCATTAAACAATGGTAACCTGAATAGTGTGACTCACCTGCATGGGACAGAACCAAATTTTTTCATATCCATTTTATAAAACACCGAAGACAAAAATTCTAGACACCAAAAATTACATAGGTATAGCTGAAACTTGATTCAGTAGGGAAACCCACAAATTTGGTCAGAGTAACCTAGCTGTACTGTGCACACTGTCACTGCATAACATTCTAGACAAGAAAAAGGGTATGGTTGAACACTCATTGCCTGGAAGTGTGCAATAGTAATTTCTTCATGGAAACTTCTGCATGCTCTTGTAACATTACCTTCATTCAATGTGAGTGACAACAATTGCCTAGAAAAAAGACATGACAAGAAATGACAAGAAAAAAATGAAGGTGTTATGTGAATAAAGATTTTACAAGAAGCGCTGGGTACCCAAAACACATGAAGTGCAAGAGGGGCAGATGCCTGGTCAACTCTAAAGTGACACATACTGTTTTCTATTTTGTCAGGATGGACTGGCACACCTCAGAAAAGCTTCTTCACCTTCTTCTCCAGTCATTGCACTCGTCTCCATGAACATCATTTTGTGGAAAGAAAGTTTGTTTTTTTGCTGATGTCAAATTCAAAGTGTTTAGTGCCCCAACTAAGCATGACGTGGCAATGGGAAGGAATGTTGTCTGCATGCTAGGGTGAGAGATATTTAAGCCGTCTGATTGAGATTAGTTCTGATAGACATCACCTCCTGCTGTTCGGTTCTGATAAGAAGATAAGCTTGCAAACACCCTTGGAATATTTGGTGCTGCCCGCAGATGAAAGATTGAGGATTTTCACACTGTACTGCAACCCATTGAAAGTCAAGCAGGTCAGCCCAAATCCATTGGGTATGATGAAAAGAACAAAGTGCACTGTGTGTAAAGCTGGTCCAAAAAACACACCTCTGCTCAGTGATTCCCTGTGGTGTTCATTTGTTGACTCACCTGGTCTCAAATTATTACCTGATAAAGATCTGCATCTGAATTCTGACATTACTGAGCAGTCCTTTCAAATCAACCTGCAAGTGGAAAGCTCACTACCTGATAACCATGTAGGTACTCATTATGGGACATGCTATTAACGTTGAGCGCCTCTCTAGGCATAATCCACAATACTATACATCTGTGTTGATGTTTTTATCGTCCTCTTGCATCAGTCAGGATTTCCCTGTTGGGAATGTGTTTAACTCTGGTCTCAAATTTAGAACCTTATAAAGATCTGAATCGAATTCCGACATTACTGAGCAGGCCTTTCAAATCCCGCAAGTGAAGTCTCACCTAAGGCACTATTACCATGAGGGTTTACTCATTATGGGGACATGCATATTACGTTATGAGCGCCATCCTAGGCATAATCCCCAATAATATAACTCTGTGTTGAGTTTTTGTAGCAGTCTCTTGTGTATCAGTCAAGGATTTCCCCTGTGGGGCCTTTGAATTAACTCTGGTCTCACATTTAGTGACCCTTATAAAGATCTGATCTGATTCCGACTTACTGAGCAGACCCGCAAATCATCACTGCAAGTGAACTCACCTACACTGAATGTCATGTGGTAATCTTATGGGAGCATCATATTTACGTAATGAGTGCCAGCTCTAGGCATAATCCACAATAATATAACAGCTGTGTTGATGTTTGTAGCGGTCCCCTCCTGCATCATCAAGATTTCTCTGTTGGGCATAGCAGAATGTCCCTCACTACACAAGGATGAAGAGAAACCCTACAACACACTTTGTGTCAGAAACATGGCAGAAACTCCAGGGAGTCAGAGAGCACACCTGGTTTATATCATAGTGGTGATATCAGCACTCTTGATCATGTGACAGTGTGTGTATGCAAGAAAACAACACTCAGGAAATAATGTTTAACCGAGCAAGATTTGCTACAACACCTTTGGTGGAAAATACTCAGTCAACTGTACCAAAATTATAATAGCATACCTTTACTGCTTTCCACAAATGACATAGGCTATACAACTGCTCCCCACTACATTTATGAGGAATTTTTTGTAGCTGAACGTACATCATCATTTGAAATAGGCCAATGGAAAACTTGAGAATATGTATTACCAGTTTCCTTTTTCTTGGGGCAAACGACTCGCTTCTAGGAATGTCACCCTCACGGTCTGCATCCAGGTCTTTCTTGTTCCCCAGAGTATAATGACAATATTAGGACTTGCCAGAGTCCGTGCATCCGTCAGCCATTTGGAAAGTGCGTTGTAAGTTTCCGGCTGTCCATACAACAGTGAAAACCTGTCAAGTAAATTAAATATATTGATTAAAGTTAATGGTACGTATCACACAGATTGAGTGAGTTGCAATTTAAAGTCACTGCATTTTCGTATTTTTTTTTCATTAGTCTTCTGCGGGAGTACCATGCCCAAAGCAGTAGTTTCCCATTTTAAAGTTCTTTTGGTAGGATTCATTTAGGGGATGTACAGAGAATAATGAAATTATACTCTATCCAGAAAAACCAATGATTTAGGCCACTAATCCATCTCATCTTCAACTGCAATATTAAAAAAAACTAGAAAATGTCGGGCGGGTACCCGCCATACGTCTATAGCCCGCCTCTCTTATTCAGAATTTGGTGAACATGAAACCGTACAATATTTCGTGGAACAGCAGACATTTCATGACTTGTGAGCGACAACTTTACAGGTAATGGTCATTCCGTAATGCATTTGTTAATTGTATGAGGCAGCACCCTAACCCCGGACAAGGTGCTTCCTTAAATAAGCACTTTATTCAGCTTCGAAAACGACCTTTAACAAACAACCACATGGCCACCCCGACAGAGGTCAAATTCAGGTCAGAGTTCACACACAATCAGGTCAACAATTATAACAATGGTGAACCACTAGCACTTTTTGTCGCGATATCATTCATCCGATTATAGCCAAAAAACAAGTTTTTGACCCCTAAGTGAACCCTAATGACCTTTAATGATATGACAGATTTTCTGAGAATTGTTACTCTCCATGTGATACAATCCACTCCTAGGAGCATTTTGCATCTGATGAACACGCCCCGTGCTATTGCCGAAAAAGTACTAAATCATTTTTGTTGACCCCTAAGTGCCCTTTAATACCTTTCAATGACATGGCGGCTTTTTTAGTGAAAATTGTTTACACTCCATGTGAGCAATCCACTCCTAGAAGCCTATTGCATTTCCATGAAACGTCAATGTTCTTGTCAACAAGGTGAAAATTGCACTTTACCCCTTGTAACTACCAAAGTAACCGATCGAAGCGGGAGTTTTTTCTCTTCATAAAGCACACAAGCCTCAATCACATATCCAAAACTAAACCAGTTTCGATTTTTTTTTGCCCGTAACTCCTTATAGCAATTTATTCAAGATTCGACGACCTTTAACCCCAGACCACCCGACAGAGGTCAATTCCAGGTCATGATGTCACACGCATGCATGTCAACAATTATATCACAATTGGTGAACCATCTCAGCTCGCAGATATTCAATTCTCCGATTATAGCCCAAAAAACCTTTTTTTACCCCTAAGTTGACCTCCGATGACCTTAAGGAAACTTACAGTTTTTATGGAGAATTGTTACTCTCCATGTGATACATCCACTCCTAGCCTAGGAGCATTTTGCATTCTGATTGAACCCACACAGTGCTATTGCGAAAAAAATGCTAAATTCAGTTTTTGCCCCTAAGACCTTAATGACCTTCAATTACAAGGCGGTTTTTATTAAAATTGTTACACTCTATGGATGCCTCCACTCCGCTCCATGAACATTCCAATGTTATTGCAAAAAGGTATAAAACTTGAACTTTTGACCCCTTGTAACTATCAAAGTATTGTCCGATCGAAGCGGGAGTTGTTTTCTTTTCCTCCATAACGCACACACAGCTCTATCATCATTCCAAAAAAACCAGTTCCTATTTGTTTGCCCGTACTCCTTAAGTAAGCACATTATTCAAGATTCGCGACCTCTAACTACTGAACCACCGACAGAGTCCATTCAGGTCAGAGGGTCACACACATCCAGGTCACAATTATATCACAATGGGAACCATCCAGCCTTCGCCAGATATCAATTCTCCGATTATACTCAAAAACCAGTTTGTTGACCACCTGTGACCCCGAAATGACCTATATGATATGACGTTTTAATGAGAATTGGTTCCCTCTCCATGTGATAACTCCACTCCTAGTAGCATTTTGGCATTCCTTGAATGAACCAACCCAGTGCTATGCCGAAAAGATGACTGAAATCAGTTTTTTGAACCCCTATTGACCTTAATGCCTTCAATGACAATGGAGCAAGTTCTGATGAAAAGTTACACTCCATGTTGATGCATCCACCTCCTAGAAAAGCATAGTGCTTCCAATGAACATGTCACATGTTATTGCGAAAAAAAGTAGTAAACGCATCATTTTGACATGATCAGGACAACTAATATGCAATTAGTCCCACATATTTACCCTCAATGATCTTGATGCTATTGAATACATTTATCAGGATTGGTAGTAGGTCCTATTTCACACAAGTTTATCAAAAATCCCTAAAATTGAGAAATAATTGCATTAATATATTCTAATTAATGCTAACTAATATGTAAATTACACACAACATTTTTAAAAAAATTTCAAACGCAATTTGAATAAATTTTATCGGGACTGTTATAATGTCCTACTCACCAAGTTTTTGTGAGAATCCAACAAAGTTTATAAATTTCCTAAATTGCTTAATTGGGGCCAACTATATGCAAACTATTCACAGGAAATACCTCCAGTGACCTCGGCCACATTGGGAAAATTCATCTGCACTTATAGTTGGCCCTATGCCCCAAGTTTCATGAAAATCCAATGAAGTTGGAAATATCACATAAATTAATGCTATAAGTAAGGCTTACTTGGCCGAAGAATGGCAAACTTGAACCTCCGGATCCCCTTGGATAATTTGTTGCCATGTTTTTCGGCTCCAACCAACTACCCACAACCACCACGTTTCGTGTAAATGCGCACGAACTTGAATTTTGCAGAAAACGTGCGAAATAGAGGGCAACACATATACGATATAGCCCATTTTCGAACTTATCCGAGATTTTACTCATACGACATGTGTACCAGTTTTGGGTCAATCGGATAAAGTGTAAAGAAATGAGGCGCTAACGCATAAAGTTTCCTGCGGCGGCGCGCGGCGGCGGAGCCGGCGGCGCGCGGCGGAGCCGGCGGCGGCGGCGTGACGGCGGGCACACGGCCAAAACCATAATATCCCCGAACACTTACAGTGGTTGCGGGGAATATATCACCCTTAGTATATATTCTTAATCATTCCTACTCACCTCGTTATATCATATACAGTAGAGGCACTGCAAGCCCCTCTGTAGGTAACTCCTGGTGACTGACCACTGTTATTTAAACAAGAGTAGGAATATTAGAGTGATAAAATCTAATCTCGTCGAAGTTTCACTCCCCACATACAGGTCTGTACAGCACCAGGAAAGTGTGAGTAGATAGGTAATGCTAGGACAAATACCTTGCTAAGTCCCTGACTCTGCTGAGGAAATGTGTCTTCATGCAGTACATCTCCAAGCAGCAAATCTGTACGTGAAATAGCTGCAGTCACATTTGTTCTGAGTAACTGTTTCAGGCTCCAATTTTTCACCCTCTGGTTGCACTATTGGTGTACACAACATGTTTTGCAAGTGCTGAGAATGCTATGGCGATGAGATGGCTCAGACAGTAAGCTCCAGACAGCTGATGTAAAGATTGTGTGTTCGGACCCCACAAAACCGAACACTTTACTTTGTCCTAGCCCCTTGAATAGGGCCAATTATTTTCCACTTTCTGATCGACAAATTCCACTTTCTAAAAGGGGGTAAAATTCATTTTCTCTCCTCTTCCATTTTCCAAATTGGCTAATTCGTTTTCTAAAATACAATTTCTGTTTTTGTAAATTTCATGGCCTTGTACCTGTATCAATGTCATAAACTTAGTGGAAAGTGGTAGTTAATGCCTGATTATCAATTCTTGTAAAAGTGTTGACATGTTGTGAATCGGAAACTAAATATATTTAACAGTATTGTAATCCCTTTGTCATGTTTTTATTAACCCTTTCTAATGAGAACAAGATCAAATTCCCGCTTAGTCATCACTACTCAAAGTTGGTTGCAACCGTTCCAGATCGCAAGTGGATGCAGTGTACACACTGATTCTCCTCGCAGGAAATAGCAATGGCAGAGCGGCGAAACTTTTTTTTCAATTACATGTTCAGTACGTATAAAGTACTGCTGCGCATTTTCATGGTTTCACCAGCTCAACTGTTCCCTCTTCAGAATTTGTCAATTTTCCTAGACATGTAGCGCGCGGAAAATTATATGCAGTTTCTACATCATTTTTCATTTTTTTAACGTCGCGGTCGTTAACACAGCCATTCATGGTCTCAATATTGCCTACTGTGTACCTCGGCGCTGGCAGTCTGGCACGCGACCATGCCCCGTGTTTCGTTAACGCAACACTCACTGAAAAGTGCAGTGGTCAAGATTATATACGGCTGTAGCGCGGTATAAGCGGGCCATTCCATAAATGGTGACTGTATGCTGTTAGCGGCCGCAATCTTCGGCGATTCTCTTACCTGGTTCTCAATCTACAAGATGGATCTGTGTTAAGTGGAGTCCCTCCAGGCTGTGATTGCATGCACGAGCAAGAGGGATGCAACCTACTCCTTTTGATTTTCTATCAGTATCAAGGTTTCCTGAAGCAAATTGGTGTCATTAATTTAATATGTTATATAATCACTTGGTTTACCTCTTGTTAATTATCCCTAAATCTCCTTCACCTGTCAGACCATTATTTTTCCACACAGACACCCTGTTAACTCCTTTGCTATCCCAGACCCCAAAATTAATTCCAGGGAGAGATGCCTTCTGACTATCATAAAGAAGGTTAACGTCCTGGGGCGGGGTGTGTTGCCTTTCTAATGACTGTCCTGAGTGTGGTGGGGGGGTCCTACTTACCGACTCGTCCTGTCCAGCGGTGTCCCAGATTTGCAGCTTTCACAGACTTGCCACCAGCCTTGACTATCTTGGGGAGCCACCTCCCCCGATTGTGTGGTTTGAATCTTGCTTGACTTCAGGGAACAAGTTGTGGGTTCATGATATTAAGGGACTTAAGGGACTTTGATTCTTCGTTGTATTACAATTTTTTTTTCTATACGAATGTAAGCCCTTGAAGATTCATTCAAGAGTGAGAATGTTATTCATATGGTGGTCTCATTTTCCTGTGCTACAATGCAGGAATAAATGAAGCGTTCGACAGCGGAATGTGTGCAAATTGACTGGAGTTTTAAAACACACTGCTCCAAAAATTAAAAACTATTCACAACTAGGAAGTTCACGTTGCACGCGTAAGATATGACTTGATAAAGTGTCAAGGTCATGGGTAGACTGAAAATTAGATGCCTCTTAGCAATATATGTGACACTCCCACACCATACTTCGCAATAACCAGTTCAATAAACAACGTAAACAAAGATGGTTCGATTTCGCTTCTGAAGAATAGATCCACAGTTTATAGGCCAGCCCGTTATGGGTGGATCTGCTGGGGAAATTTGTTAATTTTACCCCCTGCTCCTGCCTGGACCAGCAACTGTGAAATGGCTATGACAAAACTTTGTGGAAATCCTAGTTTTGATGAAGGAATTCATATTTGATTATAGTTACTGAGTGCAAAGTAACTATAATCACAATCATTCAGTATTTTAACATACTTACATTATTTTCTATGATTGATGTAGAATACCTGACGTCCCAGTACCTCGGGCTTCCACTTACCAGGATTTGAAGAGAAATCTGGAACAGAAAATTGGAACACGTAAATAGATCATTCGCTGTTCCCTGACTTCCCTCAAACTTACTTCTACACTCATATTCTACAGCCATGCCGTCACGTTTGTTATAATGAGGTAGCAGTATAAGTGATATCACCATGCCTGGGTCTTAACAACCCATCAATAGGATAAATGCCCTCTTTAATTGAATAATCCAATAGGTTGGATCTTTGAGAAGTTCTTTGGCTAAAATTTGACTGATTCTTTTTTCCCTCAGTTTTGAGACTGCTCTAGGGCAAGCGGGAGAACAGTTGGCAACTTCTAATTTTGACTATAATTTTGTCCTGCAGTCAGGGCTAGGAATATGTCTGACGTCAGTGTAGTGGGCATGAAAAGTGGGTTATTAGCTTGGCTTACGCGGTTTTGTTACCTATTCTGTTGAATCATCTATTTACTAAATGTTCATCAGAAAATGTGGCCACAATAATCGCTAACACACGGCAAAACAATGATTTTCCAAATGACCTTGTAGAATAAGTGGAGATAGCAACGAAAACTATGGTCTAGTAGTCCAAAGCAAGAAACGCTGTGATTTTTTTTTTTTTGTTTCTCTGCGCCCCCTTCTTGAGCTCAATAGGCTTGCTTTTCCACTGCGGCAACCCCCAGTGGTTTATCCATCTTGATCTGGTGTCAATATTGAATGCCTTGTACCTTTTTTCGATGGTCAGTATCTTGAAATACTAATTGACTCAGTATTATGCAACACAGTGAATATGTGACAAAATTTAAATGAGTCCATGGGATGTTCTGACCGGTTGGAAGCTGAAAATGCTGAATAGTCATAGCCTCCTGAGTCTAACCATGATATGTACAGATTGTATATATTATGAAGATTTCTGGTCTGTCAAATTTTGAAGATTTAAAACACTGCTATGTCACGCTGCCAGACCATAGCAGGGCAAGACCTGACTCATAGGCCATTCCTACATGACCAGTGGATAGGGTTCCGCTGGTTACCATTCTGTCCAAGCAAAAATGGGACATTTTCGAGCTGGGGCAATAGAGATGGTTGCCCCATCCCCTTACTGGATATTTTGGCTTCATGTGTTATCATGGCTAGATACTATATTATAATTTGAGAAGTTTGTGGTGGACAAGAGCCATAGCCGCATAGAGACAGTAGGCTCATGAATTCGTCAACACAAACCACTCGAGAATGAAAGGACAACTGCGAGCTTTGATACAACATAGGTTATAGTGGAGAAATGGAAAACTCTATCTATAGGTTCCAACCCATTTCAATATTATTTTCCTATGTGGAGTTTACCTTCAAAGTTTTGGGCATTAAGCAGAGAAATTATGGTCGAATCCCAATTGCGCAATAACGCATGATGTCCACACATGGACAACACGGAAAATTATGTTATGTATTTCATTGTTTTCATTTTTGAATAAGTTAACATTTAGAGAAGTTCTGTTGTCTGTCCTCTCACCAAATAACCATCCACCCTACCACCCCTACAAGCAATCCCTCCCATAGTAGACTAAATCCGCCGTTTGTTGAAGTGAATTACTGTTTGAATTTCATAACAACGAATGTTTTTGCAGGGTTGTGCAGTATGACATCAGTTATTATTGAATGATTGGATGCTTTTTTGATCTTGCACAGTACCCATGCGTCACAATACACAAACTCAACGACAATAACTCCGTCACGGAAAGTCTTATGAACTTCCCGTTTGGACTGACGCGGCCCTTCAGTTTTGATCCAGCTATTATATTAATTATTTATAATCATCCCGCAGTTGTCCTTTAAATTGATCACTGCCCTTCCAAATGGTCATAACAGAATAAGTGGCAGGGCACAGCCATTCTTTCACTCTGTAGATGATAGTCCACAGACATCTTTCAGATAGTAAGCTCTCCGGGTTTCCAAGAACAGGAAGGTCCCCTCCAAGCGTGAGACAAGCTACCATATAATATGGGATAGATTCTGAGAGACCTATACTCCTTAGACTCTGGCATGTCCCACCCTAGCATTTTGCAATGGTCTATGAGAACCACAGGCATGACATAGACCTATAGGTGTCACTGGGCAGACAGATCCGTCATATATTCTCCATCTTCCAAGATTCTGAACAAAATTAGAAATCAGTGAAAATCCCTTAATTACCAAGTTACTCTGAATGGTAATTTGAACGAACATCTGCTGTAAGAGCACTGCTCAGAGAAAGCATTGATGCATATGGCCACCTAATCCAATGCATTTGTAGGCAGTCTAGCCAGAAGAGGCAAATTCGTAGATTTACCATAATGGACCATTATGCCCTTTGCTGACCCTCGACCTGACTTCTTGTGGCTTAAGGAAGGATGTCCCACTTGCCCATAAACAATGGCCTACATACCAGTTTATTAGATACCATAAAAGAATGAGCCTTCCAGGGCAAAGAAGGCAAAGTTTACAGATTTCACTGTTTGAACCCTCAAGACCTCAGACGAGATTGAATAAAAAAAATTCTTGTACAACGTTGAGTAACCCCACCCAAGGAACATTATGACATGTTTTTTTTTTTTCAGGAAAAATGTAATACCCTTTGTAGGACGATCATTTCTGCAAATGTAATCCATTCTGCACATGTTGGCCAGTGTGATCCTCTATGACCTTGACTTTCTTAAGGTCCAAGTGTCCTTAGTGACCAATGAATTTTTGGCAACATCCATCCACGACCGAGCGAACACAGGCCAAAAGAAGCCCAATGGTGTCAGGAGGAATGGATGCGATGTGATGGACGGACAGAACAGCATCGAATGACATTTTGAATCCACCATGGCTCAACCAGCATAGCGGTTTGAGCTAAAATCCGGTTCAAGAGAAATCTTGTGAAAATTAGGTTATATGTAGAATGCCAGACCCCCATATCAAAAGTTGGGAAGCAATTAATAACCCACAAATGAGTGCCGGTGGGCGGTGGAATATTGTGATTTTTCTGGCTTGCTCCATTGACGGCTTAAAAGCACTTGCCCCGATTCGATTCGCTTTTACGTCAATGCTGTCTGCACAGTGGTCTATGCTTATTTGTTACAAACCACCAGGGTTCTGCTTTCACGCCGAATTACTCTTGTTTCTTTAGTAGTAAGTGTGGCAATTTACTTGAGCAGAGGTACAAAATATTTTGATGAATTTATTTCACTTAGTGGGCCGACTGGAAGGAAAAGGTACATGAACCTATCTGAAAATTTGATACGTGATGCAAGAAAAGACTTTTCCCATGGCTTTGGACAGGTTTTAGCTCTTGTTTCACCTAGGCCTAGTGCTGTCGAGTAGGTGATATTTGCTTCGTGTTCAAACGATATCGGTGCAGATCGAATCAGGCAGATTATCCGTATGTAATCGAATCGAAAGTTCAAGGAAAATCAGATTATGCGACAGCTACTTCACTATTGAAAAATTTCAACATAGAAAACCTTTTCATGTCCTACATAGTATCATATATGGCCTCCAGTCCTAATCACCAATTTAAACATATTCATGGATTGCCGTTTGTGCCTCACACAAAGCTGTACGCACTGCGGCCTAACGTTATTTGTTGCACACTGAGAGGCTTAGCCCTAAACTTCTATTGTCGAATTACTCACTTTTTGTACTGCGGTATTGCAAAATCCACGCACGGCTACAAAATATTGCTGAAACATTTCAGCTGTTATTGAACTGGAAGGACCTGATACATAAAAGTGTTTGAAAAGTTTGAAAAACAAGTAAGTCCCATTGAGTTTGTACAAGATTTACACCAGTGATGTCGGTGCGTGATATTGGCTATTGTGGACGCACGTCGTTAGTGCTATCTCGGATCCATGATAATTGGGGAGTACGAACGGGCTTTTGTCCAGAAGGAGGTCTCACCGTCTTTGAGACGGCCAGGACACTGATGGGGACGGTCGATTTTCTGTTAGACTGCCTGAGACGGCCACAAAAAACAAAAAAAAATTTTTGTTTTTTTTGTCAACGATTGCCTCAGTCAGCATTGACATATTCATTCGGGACGGGCAGTGAGCCTTAATAGGACATGCCAAGTTCCTTTTCTCTTGACTCCACCAAAACTGACGTCTTTCGGTCTCGATCGGCTCCGCACTTGTGCCCGCGATTTCAGTGCATTGTGCTATAGTGGATTTTTCATTTCATCGTTCATCAAGTGAGACACCCTATTTTCGAATCCCCCTGGCTCAGGCCCTTGTAACAAACCACAAGAATGATGCAAAAAAGTAGGTTTTCAGTCATCGCTCACGACAACAATTTAGAATGACTGCTGAGGTAGTCACAATGTGAGGGAATGTAATACCTCGAATATCGGAATCGGGCAGAATCTGGATTTAATTAATCGGAAATGGTATAGCGGGATTATAGCCTTCCATAAATCGTTCCTATTGTGACGTAGCCTAGGCCGGGCCTTGCATTTTGCGCGTATCCCTCGGATCGTGCATGAAATGAGTTTTGCAGGGCCCTACGTCAAAATAAGCACTAATTTCATCTCTGCCGTCACTAGTACTGTGTATTGTAGGGCTGTTTATTTTCCGTAATTAGCTATCCGTATTTTGTATTTGTTACGTATAGAGTAGTAGTATTTGAAACCGGAATACGCCTGATAAATATGCGCCAACTTGGCTACCTGCAAAAACAGGATTAATTTCAACTGCAAAAGCTGAATAATGGAGCTTTTCATCATGTAACACATATAGGCCACTGTCAACGGTGCGTACCGCCCTGACCTGTAGCATGGTCACTCCTCACTTTGTGGCACCTAGCAGCTGACTGCAAAAATTTCCTTTGTATGACTGACGCCGATCCTAATAATAATATACAACCATTTGAATCCCCCTCCTCCAGCTCTTCAAAATGCTACCTAACGGGCCATATCCGGTGGAAATTCCCATGAACTATATAGAAAAACAAATCAGTACTTTTATTTGAACCCCTCACTCAATTTGCGATTTGCACTGTGTCGGGACCTGCCCTGAATTCAGACTTTTTTCTCAGAAGTAATATAACATGGTACAACAAGATGATACACCATTTCGAACTTTCTTTTCTACATGAAAATTGCGATTTGACTAATCAAGAACGATGGAAACGTCACGAAGACTGAACACAATTTGCCGATTTTCGGAATTAGGCTACCAGCGTAGATACGCATTTAGTTGTCAACGTATCGGACGGTGCCAAATTGCGGTAGTTGACTATAGGATATTACTGTAGCTAGGGCTTGAGTGCACAGTGATCCTAAATAACACTCGGTGACCGGTATATGATTATTCCCAGAAGAGCTTCCGAAATGACAACAATTAAATATTGGAATTGCTCAAAAATAGGCAGCACATAGTGTGAAAACTAGCGAGCATTGATGATGAGAAGGTCCCTCGGTCAGTCTCACTCTCCCACTCAGTTCTCACGTAAGTTTCCGACATTTTGACTAATTGTTCAGTCTCGGCGTTCCTGAGTCATGTCTTATCCATCGACAATCGATTCTACTCTTTCCTGTCATTCCATCAGAAATGCCAACAAACTAGTAGCGTTTCCATTACCAAATGACAATTTCTTTCTCTCATTTAGTTTTTCAACTTTCGTTTTGAGCGATATGCATGCAAGAGCCAGCGGCATAGGCTATCCATTTGCGATAAATTGTGCACCATTGTTTTATCCTCAATGTTATGCCTAATCCGTCCTAATTAGCTCGTGTAACACCTTTGAGAAATGTTAAACAGAGGGCCGCTTATATCACATGAATCTTTGTCGGCAATATGGTTTGATTCTAATCGGTGTTCACCACCCAAACTGCCACGATTTGCACCCATGGTGTTTTTATTTGGAATGATTTCGACTTATTATTCTGACAAAAATAACCATTTCAGCACACGATTTATTGGTTCTTGAATAAAGGTTTACTTTGAATCGAAAGTATTAGGCGCATTAATATTACGCAGATTTGCAAGGGTTTGTCAACATCTCAAGTTGGCAAGATCGTCTATTTATAGACTACTCTTCATCAGGGGGAAACCCTCATCCAACCAATTATGATTGCGTGAATAAACAACAACGCCGGAAATCGCCGCGCGTTGCTGCCGAACGGGCAAGCGTGGTCTTTCATCGACGTGTCCATTTACAACATTGGCACGTAAATGCAAGATATCAATGTTTCTCGGTAAGTAAGATATTCATCTAGTTGTGATTTACTATTAGATCTTCGATCATTTTCAACCGAGAAATTCATCTGAATTGGTTTGAGCCTGAAGTGGAGGTGGTGCACTTTTCTACTTTTATAGTCTATGTCTCTCAACAATTTCATATAGAGAGAGGGAGAGAGGAGTGGAGGTCAACGCATAATAACACAGGTTTTCAAATTGGTAATTGAAATAGTTTAAATTCACTATTCATATTCGGAGATGGGTATCTTTTGTCAAACTTGAGGATTTCTACAGTTTGTGGTTTCCTGGTGGCCCGCCGACAAGAGTCCTTCTCCTCGGTCTCGATGCAGCTGGTACGTTTTCTTTTCTACTAGAGCCTCATAATTTGTCCTGATTTCATATTATCTCATGGTACCGTGTAATTTTTGCATTTCCAGGCAGACGTTGATGCAATTTAGTGCCATATAGCACCTAAACAGCCAGCCTGCTTCGGGAAATGGGGCTTCATCTGCATGGTCTAAATAACTTTTTGGCATTTCCAGGTGTCGTTGATGCAAACTGATGCACCAACACACCAAAACCAGCTAGGGAGCCTTGTTCATTTTGTATACTCATACCCGTATGGGACCAGCCCATCACCTCCCCGACCACTTCTCCGGGAACCTGGAGATGCAAATGGTTCATGTCCAACCTGACTGCTCACAGCCGATCGACTAGACTTAATGTAATCTAGCCACCAAGGGACCAAAACGTTTCGCAACTCGGAATGTTTGATGCCAAAAAGCGTCAATGATACCTGCACTCCGCTATTCTTCCTTACAATTTGACAATTGGATTAGAAAAATTTCGAATATTGCAGTTTTTTTCCTTTCTACAAAACCCTTAAAAAAAATTGTACATTTGATATTATGTCCCCACCAAACATGCTAGTGGGTCATGCATGAGCATGTCCTTCCATGTCTCCTGGTTTGCCGCTCATGTGTCCCCGTCTACGGTCTAAGAGCAAATGAAAAGCAGCTTGGGGTCCTCCTACATTGGTAATTCAGCTGCAGCATACTTTCGTTCAGGAACAGTGCCTACTGCATCGGAGTACAAGCGTGACTAGCCGGCGGGCGGACAGAGTAAGATAATGCTAGAATTATGGAATAAAAAAAAGCGTAAGAGTCATGGCCCTCCGTCGGGGAACTTGGACCCTTCGTTAGGCAAATCTTAGCACCGCCGTCGCCAGGTTATCGTAGGAATTTGTTATACATAGGAGTTATGGTTACATGACATATTGGAGATGGTGCAGTGCTGTCGAAATAGAAAATGAGAGATGGGCGCTATTTCAGTTATACTAACCATCTATAAATGTATATGACCTGGTAGTGTAGCAATCTCAATGCACTGTGCGTCCCCATCTCAGGCAAAGCACTATAATTCTTTGCATTACTTTCTTCTGCAACCTCCGTCGATACAGTATATCGTCGCAACGATGACAATGTCACGGTCAAATTATTTTCCTATGAAAAAAAAATTGCCCGAATTTTCACTGCAGGAGAGTACTACGCTCATGTTTTTCCTGAGCGTTATATTTCTTTTCATTTGGGGAAACTCGGGAGACAATTTTGGCATCAATCCACTTGGATGAATGTGTCCAGGCAGCATGTTACCCCCCCAATGTCTACCATGCCTTGGGTTTGACAGTGGTGAGGAACACGTGATTGGCCCACTCTTGACATACACTGTTATTGAGCAGTCTTTTGTTTCTTTTCTTTTTCAGGTAAGACCACTGTAATGTACAAACTAAAACTGAATGAGGTCGTCACTACGATACCGACCATAGGATTCAACGTGGAGGAGATTACACCAGTCCCTGGACTTACCATGACAGTGTGGGACGTTGGGGGTCAGCAGAAAATCAGGAAATTATGGCGACATTACTACAATGGGGCAGAAGGTGAGTCACTTCATCTACTTACTTTGTACTTACTTTGTACTTTGCTGGTTTCCTCCTGAATCTTCCACGTGGGAGCTTAACTAGGAGGTCACTAGAAGTGGCTGTCATTAATTCTTATTGCTAAAATTCAAGTAGGCACACTATTTCCCTCTGAATATCTCATGAGTCTTGACATCAATAATATCCTGGGGCAGTCCATTCCAAATTCTCATAGTACGTGGAAAAAACGAATTACTAAAAGATGATGATGTGATTTGAGGCATTCAAATTGCATACTGTTCCCCCTCCTTGATCTCGTGCGGCTTTGCCTGAGGTAACTACTTGATGGGGCAATATCTATATCTTGGTTGATAATCTTATAAAGTTGAGTTAATTGGTGTATTTCACGCCGGTCAGTCAGGTTTTCCCAGCCAGAGAATTTATCATCTCTGAGACACTACTGGATCGTCTGTACTCACCTTGCACAAATCTGGCTGCTCTGTTCTGCACCTTCTCGAGTGCGGACTGTTGACATTTCTTGTATGGGTTCCAGGCTGCCACTCCATATTTCTAGGGTGCAGGCTACCAGAGTCAGATAACAGCTTCTCCTTAACTTGTTTGGAGCATATGTAAAAGTTACGTTTAATTAAATTCAAGACTCTGGTTGCCTTAGTAACCGCCTGATGTGTCTGTTTAGTCCATCCCAGGTCATCTTGAATTCCTAGTGATGATAAATTTAAACCACAGGAGTCCTCGGTACTCGGTATGTTGACGAAGAGTAAACATACACATTCGTTCACAAATTATACCATGCTAGAATTCACATTTTTGAGTGTGGGTTTTGTTGTTGTTGATACGAGTGTGGCATATTTCACCATAAGAGGAATGTGTTACATAATGTACCTTAATATGCGTTGACACCAAATTATCCTTAGGTTAGTAGTGCAAAATGTTGCCTTGTTTAGTATAACATAGGAAGCATTTGGTCGTAAGTATAAGAAAGAACAAATACCCGAATTGCCCGCACAACCTTATGAGTGTTACCATCAAGGGCGTAACCATGTGCACTGAGGGGGATTTAGGAGTTCTAAAGCAATATTAGCGTTTTTACGTGTGCGTGCGCAAAAAACGTGTATGGAGGCTCCAAATTTCCCGACCCACAGTGATTGTGCCCTTGGGTTAACATCATGTGATCAGTACGTTCGTTCAGGGTTGGCTCCTAAGATATTCGCCGGATTGTCTCGTTGTGTAACCTGTATTTGCACTTCATTTTGTTTCATTTATTCGTTTTTCACAGTTGCATCACAAGTCTGTACAAACCTATCAATAGCTACATAACATAAGAGAAATAAACAATACTGTGGAATGAAGTAAGCCACAATCTTAGACAAAATTGTTGGAATCATCACTACTTGGCCACACACGACTCATGGCACTAGAAATAGCGATTTCGTGGCGTAAAACATTTACTACATTTCCAACCCCCTCCCCGTACAATGTTGGATCCGACAGTGTTGCGGTCTCATATCTAACATTGTGTGCATGGGGGAGCAGGGGTTCTATATCGCTTTAGGTATGGGGGGGGTGTTCCAACGAATTTTATCCAAGATTGTAGGAACCATTGAGAGCCTATCAGTTAGAACTGACTCCCTATAAGAAGTGATCATCAGTTTGCTATAATACTAATGAACGAAAACATGGGGTTGATACCCCCCCCCCCTCCCCCAACAGCGAGACCAATTGCAGCCCCCTCTCCTCCCAATAGAAACCTTGCATGTCCACTACTCATCTCAAATTTTAATAGCAACGTTTGAGATGTTTGGAAATATCTCGAACTTTCGTACACTTATGTTTACTACCTATGAAACAAATTATCCCAGATTTGAGTAAACATGTGTTTGAGGCTAAGTTTTCATGAAAATCCGACATGGAACAACATGAAGGTTATCGGCTTGTCTGGTGCAGTTTTGGATAGATCGATTTCTAGTATATATAGTATGTAGTTCGGTAAATAGTAATTAATACATTTGAAAGTAAAGGTAGCAACCTTTGACGTGATCAAATCCTCCACTTGAAGTAATTTCAGATTGGTTCAATATTACCCCTTCTTACATGCAGGCTTGATCTTCGTGGTAGATGCCTGTGATCATGAACGATTCGCAGAAGCCCGTGGCGAGCTCGAGGGTATTCTGAACGATGACGGCATCATGAGGGGAATGCCCTTCGTCCCCCCCCCTCCATTGTCATGGCAAACAAGCAGGATATTCCCGGTACGTGTATCGAAATTCAATTATTCAAAATACTAAGCGCCAACACGCTACTTTATTTTTTCGATATCAATTAATGCGCTCATGAATCACTCCATGGTCTTTTGGGAACACCACCTTTTTGATCATGTCTTCGCTTATTGACATGTGTCCAGGGATCAACGTGGTTTTGTGTTAAGAAGTTGATATTTCTAGCTTCTCGCATACGCCTAATAGCACCCGCATAAATTGCCTTAACCACTATTCTTGCAGTGTGCCTCGATGTATGTAGCCCAGCCTCCGTTTATATGATACAGTTGACGAGAGTAATAATTCGAAGTCGGTCTAATGTGCTGAAAAATGGAATATGGAATATAATCGTTCTGACAGAAGACTAAAACTAACAAGGCATGGTGTCATGTAACCTGCACTCCCAGGAAAACCATTTAGAGAAGTACTTTCGTCTGGTAGCTGATGACAAGGAAGCGACGCATGCATGGCGTTACAACGAAAAACTGTATCAGCCCGATTTGATATTCTGAGTTAACAGGCTAAACGTTATTGATTAGGCAATGCTATAGGACTTATGGAACTTTGCTTTATTCTAACACAGGAGCCGCTGGCCCATCGAAGGTAACGGAGATGCTCAATCTACGTAACTTCCGGTCCCACCCGTGGTCGATACAGGGGACCTGCGCCACCACCGGGGATGGGCTCTATGAGAGCGTGGAGATGCTCACGAAAATGATAAGGACATTCAGGAAGGAGTCGAGCATTCACTGAACGGATGAACACGTGGGATGCAATTGTCTTGCTTGCTGGAGAAGTGTGTCACCAACTGGATGGTAGTTGTGCGGTATATGTCAGGTTCCAATGCCGCTCTCTGCTGCACGGGGAATCACAAAAACGTAAGCTGGATCCGGTGCACAGACGTAGGCCTATCCAAGCCAACATTCAGCGGCAGAGGCCTCAGCGACCTGCTCCTGTCCTTTGCTCTGAATGTGGGATAACAAATCCCATGCTTTGATGGATGTGTGCAAGTGCCGACCACTGGAGTGGATGGTGTGACAGCCATTTTTAGTATGAAGATTCAAGTGGGGAAGAGAGGGGTATTGTTACCCAAATGTAATAATCGGACCGGATGAGCCTAACAAACACCAATATCATTAATATTATTGAATCATTGTTAAAAACTTTCAGCTGATAGTAATAGCTTGGCTATATTGTCGATCACATGACGATATCCTTAAAACCTAATAATCAGTGCTGTATATTTCGGGCGATCCTATTTGCACAAAGTCTGATTCTACTACCATGTCGCAATTTGTATCACAAAGTATTGTTTTTTTTTGCATATATGTTATTGTTTGTTATATTAATTTATTTCTGATTCGGCTATAATTCTTATTCTGTATGTGTGTAGTATATAGTATTTTTATACACTTCATAATTCTCAACACTTGCATGTGTAAATATTCGAACAAAGTTAACTGTCACTATGCATTTTGCTGTATAAAATCAAAAGAATAATATTTCTAATGTTCAGATTGTACAGATTTTTGAACGTTTTGGATTGTTTTCACTGAATGACAGAAAAAAGGACAACAATTTTGATGGACCGTTCTTAATTTGTCACTTATTCGTCTAAGAAATTGTTGTGATATATTCCCATTCAATGACGACATATAGAATAGAAGAGATCTATATATTCGTTAATAAATGTATATTCGATTTGATCAAATGAAGAATGATTTTGATTTCGCATTTCATTTGACTTTACTATGCTGTCAGTGGCGTAGCCAGGATGGTGCGTGGGGGCACACGCTCCTATGAGAGTCGGTCCCCTCCTTATGCGCCCACACTAAGAATGGTGGCGCTCCGCTTAAATAGTCATCGCCGAGGCGCCCCTCCCCTCCCGCCGAATTTTGTTTACATAGGCCTAATAGTTACTTTGCCGGTAATGATTTTTTGTCTTGTCTTGTCTTGTCTTGTCTTGTCGTCTACTATACGAACACCACTAGTGGTTATCACTGCATAGGGGGCAACATGCAACATGCTCAAGCTCAAAGACCTGATAATGAACCATCTCTATCAATGTCAGAAAGGACTATGGATTTGTGTTCTTTTGATGGCTTGAAAGCACATTTGTTACAATCTGGAATTGTTCTTGGTCGAAATGACCACTTGAGAGCATCTGTGTAAACACGAACGTGTCTATACTTAGAGCTATTGGCTAATGATATCTTGAGTGATGAATAGTCAACTCGACAAAGTCAGGTACTGGGAGAGCCACCAGTTTGTTAACAGATCCGTAGGAAAGCTTGAGTCGTGAATCCCGCTTTCTCTTCTGCAGTGTGGCAAGCCAAGCTGTTAAAGAAGGGCTGTCGCCCTGGTTGATCGACGATAGGCTTTGCAAACAAAGTGAGCTGCTCTATGCTGAACCATTTCCAGTTTGTTGATGATACATGCTTTGTATGGATCCCAAACTGAGGAGGCATATTCCAAACAGGGACGAACAAGAAAGTTATAGGCAGTAACTTATTTCTGATATCACAGTCGTGAGGATGTCTACGAATCAATCCGGAAACTTTGGAGGCTTTACAAACAATGTTGTTGATATGCGATGTCCGAGAGAGATTTCTCGCGATTGTGACACCAAGGTATGTTCGAGAGGAGTGTTATGTATGACATATTCGGTTTATACAACTCTCTTTTTATTGGTAACCACCATAGACTTGCTCTTAGAAGCATTCAGATCGATCTGCCAACATTTGCTCCATGATGAAAATTCATCCAGGCCTTGTTGGAGTCTATTACTGTCAGAAATGCAAACGATAGTTCGGTACAAAATGCAGTCATCAGCGAACATTCGTAAGGTAGAGTTTTTTTTATGGGCGTAGGAAAATGAATACTAAATAACTATGAATTACTATGAATACTAAATTATATACCCGAGACAAGGGAAAATAAAGAATGCTGCCCAACACATGGCTGTAGAGTTCATACTTTGCATGTAAATTGGCCATATTGAGAGAACATATGGTCTCTGGTCAGGTACCAAGTCATCTGATATTTTTTGTGATGTAAATAAGGCAAGGAATCACTACGCATTGTTGCGTTCGTGTTGATTACGACCTTCAAGTGACCATTGGTGCGATTTCAAGTCAATAAACTGGTGTCCAATGATCATACTACTGATTAATAATACCAATATTATAATAATGCAGCAAAGCAGCGACGAAGGCAATGTCCAATGCGATCCCCTGAGGAAAAAAAATCGACCATAATATTTCTCGAACTCTCTTGGAGTCCCCCGATTTTCTCACATTTTTGGTAAAGTATGCTTAGTATCGAACAATTGAAGGCCCAGCAAGGGTGCATACCTAGATACTGCACCTTATTGTCAGTTGCGAAACCTTCACCAGGTACACGGAATAAGACAGTGCCTCTTTGGCGGTAACACAATGTGTGTGTGTGTGTGGGGGGGGGGGTATCACACGCAGACGACAACTTGCAAAATGTCTATCCTGTTCCAATCCCAAACAGTTATCAAGTTCAAATTAGGCACGTGGGCTGCTCATGTGGTGAGGATGAATCTCATTGTCTTTAGCGCCAGTTCAAGGTCATCCAAGGTATCGACAGGGCAAAATCTTGTCAGCATGATCTCTGATTGGCAACGAAACATTCAGAGCAATGTTGTAATGGAAAGTTTTTTTTTTGTCCGTCTAGGTGAACTACTTCCGGTGACCTACTTTGACCTCATTTGCCCCTCTGACCTCGTTTGATCAAATGACCTTGTGACCTTCGGGGTCAATTTTTCATGACGACCAGACTTGTCTTGTTGCAACAAACCAATAAGTCAATTGCACTTAATTACCTACTAAAACACTGCTATCATACGCTATCACCAGCTATATCCTTTGTGAGAAGGTAAAATAGCCTCTAAAACACCGATTAATTTCAACTCTTTATATATCTTTGCAACGAAACATTTTAGGAGGTCAATGTAATGGAAATTGAATGGGCAATTTTGTTCGTCTGTGCAAACTATATTTGGTAGCCTACTTCGAATTCCATCGATCCTTCGACCTCATTGGACCTAATGATCTTGTGAACCTTTTGGGTCAGTTCTTCGTAACGACAAGACTAGTCGTGTTGCAACAAACCAATAAGTCAATTGCACTTAATTACCTACTAAAACACTGCTATCATACGCTATTTCCAGCTATATCCTTTGTGAGAAGGTAAAATAGCCTCTAAAACACCGATGAATTTCAACTCTTTATATATCTTTGCAACGAAACATTTTAGGAGGTCAATGTAATGGAAATTGAATGGGCAATTTTGTTCGTCTGTGCAAACTATATTTGGTAGCCTACTTCGAATTCCATCGATCCTTCGACCTCATTGGACCTAATGATCTTGTGAACCTTTTGGGTCAGTTCTTCGTAACGACAAGACTAGTCGTGTTGCAACAAACCAATAAGTCAATTGCACTTAATTACCTACTAAAACACTGCTATCATACGCTATCACCAGCTATATCCTTTGTGAGAAGGTAAAATAGCCTCTAAAACACCGATGAATTTCAACTCTTTATATATCTTTGCAACGAAACATTTTAGGAGGTCAATGTAATGGAAATTGAATGGGCAATTTTGTTCGTCTGTGCAAACTATATTTGGTAGCCTACTTCGAATTCCATCGATCCTTCGACCTCATTGGACCTAATGATCTTGTGAACCTTTTGGGTCAGTTCTTCGTAACGACAAGACTAGTCGTGTTGCAACAAACCAATAAGTCAATTGCACTTAATTACCTACTAAAACACTGCTATCATACGCTATCACCAGCTATATCCTTTGTGAGAAGGTAAAATAGCCTCTAAAACACCGATGAATTTCAACTCTTTATATATCTTTGCAACGAAACATTTTAGGAGGTCAATGTAATGGAAATTGAATGGGCAATTTTGTTCGTCTGTGCAAACTATATTTGGTAGCCTACTTCGAATTCCATCGATCCTTCGACCTCATTGGACCTAATGATCTTGTGAACCTTTTGGGTCAGTTCTTCGTAACGACAAGACTAGTCGTGTTGCAACAAACCAATAAGTCAATTGCACTTAATTACCTACTAAAACACTGCTATCATACGCTATCACCAGCTATATCCTTTGTGAGAAGGTAAAATAGCCTCTAAAACACCGATGAATTTCAACTCTTTATATATCTTTGCAACGAAACATTTTAGGAGGTCAATGTAATGGAAATTGAATGGGCAATTTTGTTCGTCTGAACAGCTTCGCGGAATTTGAATTAGGCTGTCCACCACCTGACTGAATTCATGAAGTTCTGATGAGTTGTATTGTTTTATAACACTGGATAACTGCTGATAAGTATACGGTACATGATTAGGAGAACGCAGGCCTCATTCCCATCCTGTCTCCCGTAATGTGGAGATGTTCCTATTAGAGTACAATTAAATTATGTGTGTATCACATCGTTAATAGAAAAATCCCAACCATGTACCCGCGCTGGTTAAAAGACAACTTCCTTATGGCTATAAACAGAAGTGATATTATGGGGAGGAGAAGGTCCTATTCCTTACAAATTAAGATGTTCCTAATATGTCAGTTATATGGGGTTATCGATCTTCGGAGTTTAGTTCCATTACCCTGACACCAGGGAGTTATATTGAAGGTGGAAATGATCATAGCAGGGATGCTATAGCCAAGAACAGAATTCTAAATCTGATCCTGTGGCGATGTAACGCAGCAGTGTTGCCACCATTTGAATGTTGGCAAGACAGACTTTGTTGTAGAAGAGGTAAACCTCTTGTCGTTCCAGCCTGTATTACTCAAGCCTCGGACAAGGTGTACTGGACTCGGGCGCCTATACAGAGCAGATGTCAGTGTGGAGCCGCGTTGCAATGTCTCTAACGCGCCCTCACTAACAGTAGTCTTAGAGTGACGTGTGATTTGGGGGGCGAATTGATTATGTTGTAGATCAACTGACTCCAGAGTATATTTTCAGTATATTGTGAAACAGAGTAACACTCACTGAAGATTTCCGAATCTTTCACTGGCATTCAATCATTAATATGAGGCAACAAGGTATGTGTCCGGATCATCTGGTGGAGGAAAAAAATTCAACAGATAGAGAACTGAAACAAACTGAATGTGTTTCACGATGGTACACATAATTATGCGCCTCCTCAATTTGAGTTTGTGTTCTTTGACAGGACTTCGAACTGGCCAACTGGGCACACAATACGCGATCATATGTCCTCTCCAGTTAATATAACAGATCCATCGTATTAGTATATGCTGTGTAACGGAAGATTGTGTGTCATCTATTTTTATGTAGGCCTACCTATCTTGTCTATTTCAATTATCATACTTGATTGTGAATGATACCAGTCTTGACTGAGCTCTTCGGACACTCATATTACAGACAACCAAAAGAGGAACACCAGATTGCCGTCCTTGGCCAAGACACACTTTGGAGACCGTTCTGTGGATTTTGAGAAAGTCGCTTGCTCTCAGTACAGTATCTGGCTGGTACCTCTGATGTAAGCCTGCTAAAGCCGCAATGGGAAGCCGTTCTTAAAATAGAAGGGGCTATCGCTCTTTGGTATATACCATGGCGATGTTACACATATCGTCTGTAGGACTTCGTCAGGTTTGACAATTCCCCCCAAAATGGGATTCGCCATTAACGATTCAGGGGACTAGATGTCCAGTCATCAGTAGCACACGGTCGTTTGTATGATGGGAGCAAACCCTTGACGATTCCGCCAAAAATCGACCCACATTTTGTGGTCATGAATATTTACAGGAGACATTCAATAACGTTTCCTCTTACAATACTGAAAATGATAATTTATCGAAGATTAATGCATTTGAACCTAAAATGAACCGAATCCACTGTTTTAGCCAGGCGCAGGCGTATTGCGGCTTGTTTGATATCGCCGCACGAGTTCAGAAAAATATTAACCCTTCAAATGGGGAAATAAAAAAGAATAACCATCTAACGTATGCCAAAACTAGCTTGGAGGTTGTCTAAACAATTCCAGATCAAATCATTAAAGTAATTTTCCAGCAGGCATGAGCGTTTCTCGTAATTTTAGTGAAAGAAAGAATGTTTGATTGCGCATAAACGTTGACATTGCACCGCCCAATAGTCCCGCCCATAATTCGGTTCGACAGCGAGCGGAACGAAGTCGCATAGGCGGTTGTTTAGGCAAATCGCCGATTGGTTTAAAGCGTCATCCTGCACACATGATTGATAGAGGCTGATATGAGGTGGAACTTCAAAGTGAAGCGCCTGTTTCAACAGGCTATTCTTAGTGCGGTGATAGTGAGTATGCCCTGCACCGGCTCTTGTGAGCCTGCGTTTGGGAGTGCCTGTGCGGCACAGCGACTACCTTATCGCGTACCTGGGGACAGGCCCCAACTCCTCTCGGTTTACACATGAAACATCGAAACTTAGCAGTAGTCTTCCGCGAACATCTCTTATGAAAAGCTATGCCATCACCCTCCGCTGCCCACCGGTGCCCGAACCCCTGCGAGGCGCATGTGCTGTAGGCGCGCTAGGGGCTGCCAATCCCCTTGGCGCAACAAGCACGGCTGTACCCTTATTGCGGCGATTGGGAGTGCCCTGTATGTATGTATGTATGTATGTATGTATGTATGTATGTATGTATGTATGTATGTATGTATGTATGTATGTATTAATCTGTGTGTATCTGTGTGTAATTTTCGAGATGTTTGCATGGCTATTGCACTTGTCATGTCAATGCATGGTTCCAATTTCGTTTCATGGTGAATGGTCGCGAAAACGCATGTTTTGACGAATTACATCGTAAAAAAGAAGAAGATTTACACACTCTGGGTCTAGTATTTTGTCTTTTCTTATTTTGTGCATAACTTATTTTATGTATAATGTATTTCAAGACACTGGATCTGGGCTTATTCTTGCTTTTTAGTTTCTCGATTCTAGAGTAGACTCTTGGAACGTATTAAGAGTAAAGAATACTACAGCCTCCTACACTTCACAAACGGTGGATCCACGGAAGTGCCGACCTATCTGCCTACCATTCACGAACAATATAATTTGCGGAAATCCGGATAGGCTACAAGTAAACAGGATCACTAATCACACACAACCCTCTGACTATCGGGGCTATTCAAAGTTCAAACGCCGTGTTCCTGAATACGACAAACGCGGTCCGTAGGCCTAGGCTTTTATCAGAGTAGCTATATACATGAATACGTAGCCCAGTAGCCATTCAACTGCTCAAACACTACGGAAACACTCGGAATACTATACCGGCTGTCCTTTATTGTCTGACAAGCTTATTCCGAAGGTGCATAATAAATCCCGAAACCTTGTAAAGAGTGAAAATTTGCTGAGTTTACAGTTGTTGCCCTGAGGCCATGTCTTCGTACGCCGGACTTTACTCATTTCGACCGACCCAGTGTACGATCCCCGATATTCGGTATGATATGATAGTGAATTTCCGAACATGCGCAATGAACTTATGGTTCTGTTTGTGCCAGCTGTCGTCATCCATTTTGCCCGAAAGGGCAACGTCCAGGCCAGACTATGTGTTTTGGGTTCCCTCGTAGGTCCCGTCCTAAGTTGTCCTATTGGGCTTGGATGGCGCGGGTAAGTGGGGGAAACCTTTTTTAACATTACTCATTATTGCAACAGTATAATGACTACTGAAACCGAATCGTTATAATATAGTGCATGGTAAATTTGTGATCCACCCTGATTTGTCAGCCGGTTCCCTATATTATAATTGTCAATGAACTGCATGAAAAACCTGGGTTCCATGCAAGTGACAGAAGTGCTTTTGTCGAGAATTTCGCATTCATCGTAGCAACTTTTTTTTGTTTAGCGTGGTGAAGGGACTCGGGCCCTAGAATCTACAGCGCGTATGCAGGATTTTTCAACCCTGGGTGGGCGCGATTCCACATCTAAGCGGAGCGCCCCCCCACCATCGATTGGCGCGGAGCGAGTGAGAAAATTTTGGATTTCAACACCTCCTAGATCGCCGGAAAATGGGCCCCTTGGGGGCCCTGAGAGGGACCGTTTATACTCCCACATTATCTGTTAAAAACACATAGTTCCTTCTCGTGGTGGAATTACACTGAAAACAAAACTGATCTTGCACTCTTACTGGAATATATTGAATCAAATTTGAGGGTTGGGTTTTCCTTCTCCACATCATATTCAACACATATACAACCCATACGAGTGGACAACCTTGTTCCCTGCCATTCAGTCCATACAGTATAATGTCCGCGACACTAACCAAACGCTCATTTATGATTACTGCTAGGGTGATTACAGTGCCGTATGAGTGGAACATTTTATCACTGTGAGAACGGTTCTTTTTATCTCTCTATTTAATTTGGGGAACGATGTGGACTGCCATTTACTATCCTGAGCGGAGCGCCGCAATTGGTTGGCGCGAAGCACACACAGAAAATGTTGCTTTTTATACCTCCGACTCTCCAAGATCGCTGGAAATGGCACTTACCGGGCCTAATTGCAAGAATCTGTATGTGCAATTCCTAAGGAAAGGATGTGTAAGAGTTGTCACTCTGCAGAGTATAGGCAGATGAATATAGTAACACATCATCTATATTTTCATGAAAGAATCTGTCAGCACGTGATTTCAAACTAAATCTCAAGACCCTACTGCAAGTTTATAATTACGGACGTTAACAGTGGAGCTAGGATTGCCCCCCAACCCCCCTGTCAATTTTAGCCATTATATCTGATCAGCAAAGTGACAATATGTGAATTAATGTACAACCCCGTTGTGAAGTGTGGGAGATGGTTTTTTGGTTGGCAGGGTATCTAACGGAGCCAACCTTTCTTGGCGCGAAATCGTGTTCGAACTTTTCAGAGACATTGTCACCTCGGATTGCATGAAAATTACTCTCGGTTGGCTTGTACTCCCAGTTGCGCCGCTAGATTTCCGTGGGGGGCGCAGGGAGAGAAGGGGGAAGCTAGAGCAATGGTGTCGCCAGACTTCTCGTCTTTCAGGAGGAATAAGAATACTATCCGAGAGGAGCGGGGGAATTTTTGACCGTATATCAAGCCCCCCGCATGAACGTAATGCATTCCCGGGCGCTTCAGGCTGCACGTGCCAAGCTTCACACATGGGCAATTTATGATCACAAATTTTGTAATCAATTGAAAATTTTAACATTTAGTCAGACCTTGGTCTTATCCGTAGCCCCGACTTTAACTTGCTAGCCAGAATGTTCAACAATTGCATAGTACTATCCACCGGTGCGCGCTAAGCGCGTAATTTTTCTCAAGATTTCCAGAGCATCTCTTAGAAAAATCAGAATCCCAGCAAAAATTTAGGACATTTAGCTAGCTTTAGCTCTCTTTCCCAATCATGATATGAACGTTATGCCATAGGGAGCAGGGAACTTTCGAGTAGTAGAAGTTTCCTGGAGAAAACACGCGTTGAAAGTCCAAGCAGTCTGATAGCCTAAGCTCTGAAGCTACTGCAGTTGAAAATTGCGCGTGGATGAGAGAGGAAGAAACGGACAAGAGGCTGAAGGGTTTTATTTTGCTTAGTATCCAAAGAGGTTGATTGTAGTTTTCAAGTTCAATGAGAATGTTGTTGTATATTTCCACCTCGCAGATATGTCTTAGGCTAGGGGGTCAATGAGCAGATGAGGCAGAAATTTCCGATGGAGCTTGCAGCGATGTCGGGAGACGGGAGAAGCAACGGGACGAATCCCACCATAGTACCACGCGCGAAGCACTGACGAACTTCGTACACTTTTTAGTGCATTGAGGCAAATTTGCACAATTACTTCCTTTCTTGTCATAAAAAACACAAATTATTAGCCAGGTCCCCTATATCAAACTGTCGTCGAATACTGACAACAGATCCTTTCTCGAAATCCAATCCCAATCTCATTTTTTTTTTTGGGGGGGGGGGGGAGGGGGACACGGAGGGAGGGGCCCGTGGTTTCCGAGGGGCATGCCCTTCACCCCCTTGGCGACGCCACTGGGCTAGAATATTTCATATGTCGTTCATTTAATTATCTTGAGCGGATATACAGCATTGGTTGGTGAGTATTGTACACGGAAAGTTTGGGTATAAGGCCTCCTAGATGGTAAGAAAAGACACTTCCCAATCTTACCCAGATCTTTTCACACCTTAGTTTTTGAAAGGGGCGTTGCACATTGAAATGGTGAGCTTGTCATATTATCCGATAAATTACGCAAATCTAAGATATTTGCCTAATTCCATTGAAGTTGACTAAGAAACCACCATTTTTTGTTGGCACTCAGAATGATTATGGTAAACATTTCTCCCTTGCTTCACCCTACTCTTATTCCCAATCTCCCCCGAGTTTTGCGCTACTCGAGGTTCGCGATCTCAACTTGATTATGCACAGTCTCGGATGCCTGTGATTAGGTGATATTGGTGTTGCCCTACCTTGGTTTTTAATGCCCCTGACTGTTCTGTCTTACTATTGGGCGGGGACTGTGTCCTGGGGGGGGGGAGGGTATTATGACGTGGCCATCCAAGCTGATCACCATCGTCGGCTGATGCGGATCGTATTAAGGGATGTTATTGGGACAGGGGTTTATAGTAACCGCGCCGTCCGTGGTTTCGAGTTGGGTTTAAACGGATGTAACGTTGTTCTATTTCAGCTGACCCTGCAGGTTCGGCGGCTTTCATAAAAGCAGATTATGGTTTTCTCTCTCGTGAAAGGAGTCACATTACTTTATGTCGAAAATGAGTCAACTCATGCCAGCGAGTGTGAACTCACATTAAACCAACCCCAAGCCTTTTTCTTTTCCCCCAGAAGCTTAGTGGGTGGAGGGGTGGGGGGGGGGCTAGTGCTAAAGTCGTGGGACCATTCTCACGTTCTGTTGCGTATATCACTCACAAAAGCCTACGTCACTTTTCGTTTCGGGTTTTTGGTTTTCTTCTCTCTCGTTTTTCACCTCCCCTTCCCTCACCTCCTTATTCCTCTTCCTCTTTCCCCTTTCTCTTTTTCTTCCCTTCTTTCCTCACCTCTCTTCTCCTCTCTTCCCCTCTTTTTTTCCTGTTTTTTTTTTCTTTCTCCCTCCTCCCTCCCTCTCCTTTTTCTTCTTTCCCCCTTTTTCCTTTTCTCCCTCTTCTCTTACCCCGGGAGGGGGGTGGGGCGCCCAAAGCCGCCCCCTGTATACACGCCTGTATAGTGTTGTCGTAAATAGCTTTCCTCATAAAAACCAACAAAAAACAATGAGAAGCGGTAGGAAATTGAAGCAACTGATTAAGTTTTGCTTCGAAGAATGAGGGAAGAGTTTAATTACCAATTGAAATTATAGAAGGTCGTGATTGAGCTCCTTTCTACAGGATGTGCTAAATCGTAAAAAAAACGGGAGTTCCCACCCTTTCGCCAGCTGACGCATCACTTGTATATTCAGATTTATCCTACCCCCT
Source organism: Sclerodactyla briareus (assembly GCA_026419785.1). Taxonomy (NCBI): domain Eukaryota; kingdom Metazoa; phylum Echinodermata; class Holothuroidea; order Dendrochirotida; family Sclerodactylidae; genus Sclerodactyla; species Sclerodactyla briareus. The sequence goes on from JAODTK010000910.1 coordinate 40,933, forward strand.
CCCCCTCTCGCTAGACACAACAATACAACCGTGGAGAGTTGCTCATCGCACCATTGAACCCACTCAAAGCCTTAAGATCGCCCAAAGATTACCAGAAAGCAAAAAGACAGGATTCCTTGACTCATTTCTGATAACCTGATCAGCACCCTCACAAATGGGAGTGGTAACCGCTCTTAATGGCCAACATCTGATAGTGCTCACAAGTTCTCCATTTTCAACAATAAATGTCACCATCTCGACAAACGATCGGTTCATGTATATTCGAAATAATTAGAGAAATCACCCTAGAACCAAGCAATCTTAGACCTTTGTTGCCCTCTGACCTACCCAAAAATCAGTAGCTCATAGAATACACATATCAAGTATGGAGTCTTTTGTCCATCCAGATGGGATGAGGTTTGAGTTATCATGATTACAGCTGAAATTTGCCAGATGATAATTTTTGCACAAATTCCCATTTTTGTTATAAGGGGATGACGCCTCATATACACCAACAATAATGGGGTCGCTGTACTCTTGATAAGAAGGCGTAGCCTATACACCCCAAATTTTTTTCAACTGGATCTCATACCTTAATGGACTTCCGTATCTAGCTACGAGGATTTTCGGACTTTGACCCCTGTTGACTCAGACCTCTCTGATATCACCGAAACGAAAGCGATCATGTACACATCCACGTGGCACATAATACCATTGTGAGCCGGCAATCCCTCCATACCCGTTCGAGTTTTCTTCGCGTCAGCAAGCTGAAGTCGGGAAAAATATTGACTTTTTCCAAGAGAAAACCTCGATCTACAACCAGAACAATAGGGTTTCTGGACTCATCAGGGGAAACACACATTTCCAGTATGGGATTCATCCATCTCGATGGTATCGAGTTATCGTGTTTACAGTACACATAGCCTAACATCATACATTCGATACATATACTGACGAAATGACGCACTGCCTCCTGCCGTGACGGCCAGCTTCCGCTTATTTCGTCAAGAAGAGAAAAAGTTAAATTCGGATGGGGATGTACAGCGCCAATAAACAAGAATGGCGACATTTTAACTGAGGGTCCATTCTTTGTTGACAGCCCAAAACGCATCATTTTCCCCACGCTTTGGTGTGGGCCAATACCGGTACCTGTAGAGTTTAGTTCAGTTTAGTTTCGTTTAGTGAAAAAGGGTAAGGAAGGACAAAATCCTCATGACAAACCCTGAGCCACAACATCCCAAAAGAGAGGAACATCCCGGATGCCTGAAGAATTCGCCCACAATCTTGAAATACATCAAGACTGTATCTTGAACGCATCCCACCCAGACAGAACACATCCTCAGATGCTAGTCCATCATTAATAACTCTCTGCTGCGAGAACGAAATACTGTGGTCCGAACGTTCAATTACTAACGCGTTTACCACGAATTTTGATGCACGATCGACATTAGGTCCTTCTTGCAACTCTGATCACGTGATTGAGAGTTTTGTTAGATTCAACATTTCAATCGGGTCTTCACTCCATGCAGGGAAAACATCTGTATTATACAGACTGAAAATGAATCAGTACTTTCTACCAACCGTTTTCCGACGATGGACGTGTCCAATGAAAGGAACTGAAACCGAGATCGGTCCTGACGATGCGGTATGAAAATACCTGTCGGTGGAAACAAGCTCATAGGCGACTGGCGCCTTCTTATTTGGAAGGCTGTAGCAGTAGACTCTCGGTCGTTGTCTGGGCTTTGATTTATGTGAAAACGGAGGGAGGGGGTTAGTATGATGAGGGTATGATGATGGGCTCCTTCTATGATTTTGAATTCTTTTCTATGTGAATCGTATTTTTATTTCCAGGAAAAACATCGATATTGTACAGACTGAAATTGAATAACACGTGACTACCATACCGCCATGGCTCTCGTGGAGGAACTGAAACGCGATATCGGTTTGACGATGGCGGTCTGGGAAATAGCCGGCGGGGACAAACTTAGACAACTGGTGCCTTCATATTTTGAAGGCATAGAAGGTAAATTAAGGCGACCGTGACTGCTTCAGCCGGGATGAAGGACATTGTGCACTGAGAATGTTTAATTAAGCGTTTTATACATTGAAAACTGCGGGCAAAATTATAGAGAGGCTAATTAATATTAGAGGCTGAGAAACATTGTTGCGTCAGTCCCCAAACCGAAGTTCATACGACTCTCCTTTACGGAGATTCCTTTGAAGTTTATGCATGTGATTTGCGCAAGATCGAAAAGCATCCCATCTTCAATAATAAATGAGTCCATAACTTGCACACCCTGCAAGCATCTTCGTTTTCCATTCAATTTCACACATTAATTGCACTTCGAAAATAATTTAATCTATGTTGTAGTGGGTTGGTAAGGTGCTGATGGTTACTACTTTGGCGAAGAGAAACACAAACTTCTGCACAATGTTGATCTTTCAACCAAATGAAAACACTGAATATATAACATAATTCCCCGTGTTGTCCGTGTGACTCATGCGTTATTGCGCAATTGGGATCCCCCCCCCCATTTCTTTGCCCTAATGCCCAAATTTTTGCCAGGCCAATACCTCCGACATCGGAACCTCGTATTGACATAGGGTTTGAACCTATAGATACATTTTTCCCATTCTTCCGGGATATCATTCTGTGTATGTTGCATTTGTCTCAACAGCATTGTCGTCTGGCAGCATTGTCGAGAGCGGCGGCGACTCTTCGCACGAACGAGAGGAACGGAGTAGCGTTAGGCTACTGTAGCAAGATGTCACGAAAGGGAACCATCTTAAGCAGTCTCCTATTATTATGGTACAACTATCATAAGTGGCGACTGATACTGATTGGCTCTTCTCACATTAGTCAGATTATTCAATTATGAAAAATTGGTAGAAGGTAAAAAGAAAATCGGTTTGATCAACTTTTTAACAACACTGGGGTTATTAATTTTGGACTGTTTTTGGTAATGGAGCAACAGTTGTAAGAATAAGTGAAAAGATAATGAGGTGATTGGGTGTATTGCCATTATTTTTCATTGACTACTTCCGGAAATCCCCCCAAAAGAAACCATTAAATTTTGCTACGATGATTCTGTTTCCCCTTGGTAATCCCTAGTTCTATGCGTATTCAAGTTTTCCTTTCTTTGGGTAACGGTATAGTAAATAGGAAGTGTCGTCAATGCCGAATGTTATTTCGAGTCACTAGATGTCCAAAAAAATGTTTTTTGCCTATCTAGCTAACCGATAAAAATCTTCTCCAACATTTACACGGATTTCTTCGTTTGTCCTCAGCCACGAAGTGGCGAAAATGTTGAAGCTCACTTCGTAAATTTCAAACCGCTGATCTTTGTAACATCACTACGATCTTTCAACATTGAGAGGTGTACATGAACGTTGTGAACTAGACAAATACATAATGCCAGGATCCGGCTAATCTACCACACATTGCATGCCTTGCAATATCTTCCGAAGATTGAGGCGTGGCTCTGTCAATACAATTCCTTCCTGCCACCATCCATGACGAGTGAGTATGTGAGTGGTGGGCGAGGGACTTGAGTGATTGAGTGGTTGAGTTGTTGTCTACTGAAACCGAGGTCGTCCATTTTAGGTCATTAAATTTAGATACTGATTCGCACATTAAACCGAGTATCCATCCTCTAATGACCCCAATCAAGCCACTCGGCTTATTTTTTTTCACTTCGATATTGCCAAATATAGGTTATCGAGTGATCTAATTATGGCTTGCGAAATCATGTTACGCGCTGGCCTATATTAGTTAGGTCCTCCGGAAACCGGCACATCAAGCGAAAGGCATGGCTAAAGTTTGTGAATTTGATTGTTGGTCTATTGGTATATCGGTCTTGGAGAGAATCGGCAAAACACATAGAGACGGGAGTCTCATCGCTCTAACCTCGTCTATGCCGATCACTGTATACAATTTGGCATCATTTTGCAACTGCAAAAAAAAAAAATCGTTCGCGAAAAGATTGAGATCACTACAGTTCAAGTACCTACAGGCATTGTATTATCCGGACTTTTTTATCCTTGACGAAGTCAGAGGAATCTTGCAGTCATTACATTGTGTGTGGTTGTGTGTGCATGTGGGTGTGTGTGTGTGACGCCTACCTTCTTAACACGATACTCAACCCCGCTGGATGGATCAAGTCATACTTTTATATGAGTTCCCCATGATGAGGACATGATCCCCTATTGTCTTGTGGTCAGGTCAAAGGTCATCGGATGTCAAGAGAGGTCAAAGTTTGGAAATACTTGTTAACACGATAAGTCCAGAATGCCTGTTCGATTAGGTTGAAATTCGGAATGCAGCGTTCTTAGAGGAGAACAAGAACCCTATTGGTTTTTGGTGCTATTCGGGTCCGGGGCAATTGTGGGGGAAAATTTTGGAAAAATTGATAATTTTTGGCAAATTTTAAGCTGTTAACTCACGGTACTCGACCCCACTTGGATGGATCAAGTTCGTACCTGGTATAATTGGTTCCCCATAATGCGTACATGAATCCCTATTGTACTGGAGTCAGGTCAAAGGTCGTCTGAGGTCCAGATAGGTCAAATTCGAGAAAATCGTGTTAGCAACATAAGTACAAATGCCTTGTCCGATCAGTTGACATTCGGGTATGCACCTTTCTTATAAGAAGTACAGGATCCCTATTATTGTGTTTGGTGTAAATCGGGTCAGATTTGGGAAAAATTGAATGTGAAAACTGGATAATTGTCAATTTCCTCTCGTGACTTGACCCCACTCGAATTGATCAAGTTCATACTTGGTATGTGTGTTCCCCTGATGAGTATTAACCCTATTGTTTTGGGGTCAGGTCATAGGCGTCGATTTCCGTTGAAGATTGGGGGGGGGGATGATGGCCTTGTAGACTAATCTAAGCGGAGCGCACCATTGGTTGGCGCGTGAGCGTACAAGAAGTTTTTTGCATGTCTAAGGCTGGTGGAAGAAGGTTTTTTTTGTGTACTCCAACCATTGGCTTACAAAAATTAAACCGAAATCTCAAAATGGTGACCATTCCATCCTCGGGGTCGTTTGAAGCCTCCATATAGGGGCAGAGTTGACACTTTCTGATGAGCTGTTCTGTTGAAATAATGTAGTGAAAAACAGCCGTCTCGTCAAAGCGACTCGGCATGTAAGTCCGACACCGTTGCTATGTGCGTCAACATTGACGGGAACAAAAATTATCAGTGAACCAAGGGCGGCGATTTGTGTTGGCGATTGGGGGGGGGGCGGACCAGATAAATACTATCTAAGCGGAGCGCCACCAGGGGTTGGCGGGTAAGCGTAACGGAATTTCACGTTTGACAGACCCCCTAGATTGCAGGAAACAGCACTTCCCGTGACATATGGGACAGTAAACAGCATTCCGAAAATTGATTTAAAAAATGATATTTCAGGAAGGTTCTCCAAAACTTATCGCCTTAGGGTTCAATTTCAAGGTGCTGCGTTGGGTACTGTGACGTTCCAATCCCATGCAAGTAAGGTTACAGTGATGTCATGAAAGGAGCAATGAAATGGGCAATGGCAACAACCAGTACGTTCGCGCGAAGCGCGAGATTTTGCAGAATCCAATTTGACCAACGACATTGCACTGAACCCTCTTTGACCTTTCACTTACATATAAACGCGTTTTTCACTCAAAGATTAGCTACGGCCCACATTTTTATCCTATTTGTGGACCACAGGCGCGTGGGAGGGACACTTCCAATCAGGGACCAGACAGGTGGCCAAATGAGCATAACACAGAATTAAAGCCGCAACTGCGCGCGAAGCGCTCACGATTTGTTTTTCACTCTTGGACATCCCATCGTAAGTCTGGCACTCTTTGGATATAAACTTATCCTCACATGAATCTTGAATCATGTCTTTGCACGATGTTGTGGCGTTTTCTGGCCGAGTATTCGATGGCTATTCTATTGTCGCCCCCATAAATTGATTGCTTAATACTCAAATTCAAATTTGCAAATATCAATGGCGTCACCAGACTTTCAAACTGGGGGGGGGGGAGGGGGCACAGACATTTTCGGGGGCGCGAGAACACTGTCTAAGCGGAGCGCCACCATTGGTTGGCGCGTAGCGTACAAGAATTTTTTTGCATGTCTAAACGGCTGTCGTGGAGGAAGGTTTTTTTTGTGTACTCCAACCATTGGCTTACAAAAATTAAACCGCATCTCAAAATGGTGACCATTCCATCCTCGGGGTCGTTTGAAGCCTCCATATAGGGGCAGAGTTGACACTTTCTGATGAGCTGTTCTGTTGAAATAATGTAGTGAAAAACAGCCGTCTCGTCAAAGCGACTCGGCATGTAAGTCCGACACCGTTGCTATTTGCTCAACTATTGACGGGAACAAAAATTATCAGTGAACCAAGGGCGGCGATTTGTGTTGGCGATTGGGGGGGGGGGGGGGGGGGGGCGATTTGTGTGGGCGATTTGGGGGGGGGCGGAACCAGGGATAAATACTATCTAAGCGGAGCGCCACCAGGGGTTGGCGCGTAGCGTAAACGGTAAATTTTCCAGCGTTTTGACAGACCCCCTAGATTGCAGGAAACAGCACTTCCCGTGACATATGGGACAGTAAACAGCATTCAAAATTGGATTAAAAAATGTTATTTCAGGAAAGGTTCTCCAAAACTTATCGCCTTAGGGTTCAATTTCAAGGTGTTGTGTTGGGTGCTGTGACATTCCTCAATCCCATGCGGTGAGGTTACGTGATGTCAGAAAAGGAGCAAGGGACATGGGCAATGGACAACCAGTAACAACGTTCGCGTTCGAAGCGCGAGATTTTGCAGAATCCAATTTGACCAACGACATTGCACTGAACCCTCTTTGACCTTTCACTTACATATAAACGCGTTTTTCACTCAAAGTTTAAGCCTACGGCCCACATTTTTATCCTATTTGTGGACCACAGGCGCGTGGGAGGGACACTTCCAATCAGGGACCAGACAGGTGGCCAAATGAGCATAACACAGAATTAAAGCCGCAACTGCGCGCGAAGCGCTCACGATTTGTTTTTCACTCTTGGACATCCCATCGTAAAGTCTGGCAATCTTTGGATGGTAAAACTTATCCTCACATGAATCTTGAATCATGTCTTTGCACGATGTTGTGGCGTTTTCTGGCCGAGTATTCGATGGCTATTCTATTGTCGCCCCCATAAATTGATTGCTTAATACTCAAATTCAAATTTGCAAATATCAATGGCGTCACCAGACTTTCCATACGGGGGGGGGGGGAGGGGGCACAGACATTTTCGGGGGCGCGAGAACACTGTCTAAGCGGAGCGCCACCATAGGTTGGCGCCGAGCGCAAAAAGAAATTTTCGCGCAACCCCCCAGATGTCCGGAAATGACCTCTCCCGGGCGTTTCAGGCTGTATGCACCAAGCTTCATCCTGGGCATTTGTGGGTCATTCACAAATTCTGTAACGGTGGAATTTTTTTAACATTTTGTCAGACCTCGGTCTTATCGCTGCCCCGACGTCAACTTTTTCTGCCAGAATATCAAAATTTTGTCTCCGATATCGGGAAAACGATCCTCACCCGAATTGGGACAGTTAGCTAGCTTTAGCTCTATTGTCCCAACCATATATGACGTCATTCCCCGAAAGAGCAAGGAACTTGTCCGATATCATGTTATCTGGATAAAACCTGCGTTGAAAATCCAGCCCCTTAATATCCTAAGCTACTGCAGTTCCAAATCACGCGTGGGCGAGGAGGAGGGCTAAATGGTTTAGTAATCAAATAGAGATCGATTGTAGTTTTCCCAAGGTTAATGAGAATTTTGTTGTATGATTCCACCTCACAAATATGTATTAAGTTAGGGGGCCAATGAGGCGGAATTTCCATAGAGTGTGCGGAGATGACGGGAAAAGCCAACGGGGACAGAATCCACTACTAGTACGCGCGAACACAAACTTCGTTCACTTTTTAGGGTATTCGAGCGAATTGTCCCTTTTTTTGTCACCGTCTACGGCGGAGTCCCATCGAAAATTCAGGCAATATTTGGACTTAGCCTTTTCGCCACTTGAATTTTTGGAATCATTCTTTTTAACAACGCAATTTTTGGGGCGTTTCCCGCCAGCATTTTCGATGCCCCACCTGTGTGCCCTTAAGTGATAGTACGTCCCCGTGCACCCAACTTTTAACGAGTGGTCGCACCCATGAATAAAAATAAAAAAATCACAGATCCCGCCATCTTATGCAATCGATATGGATTGAAGGAAAACCATTCTTTCATTGATAATTGAAAACAACCCGGAGTAAATTCAGGCATTTTTTCTTTTGTTAAGGAACATCATGCACACGGTACTCATATGTCTGACACTACCGGTACAATGAGATACCCGCGCGCGTAGCGCGCAAAAAAAATCGGATATGAAGCATCAATGCACTCAACTTGATAACTTAGGTCATTATGCATTTGTTTAAACACGGTTGCTAATGGATATGTCGTGACTTACGTGTTAGTGAATAGTAGTCGAGCTCAACTATTGCGGGGGGGGGGGGGGACAAATTGCATTGCGTCCCCCTCAACCAAAATATTGGGGGACGCCGTCCCCCGCCCCGCCCCCGCCCCGTCCCCCCATGATCGCCACTCTTGTCAGTGACAGCCACGGTGAGCAGATATCTAGAGAACGAAATGGCGGGACGGTAAGTATCAACACTGCCTTATACCCCTCTCCCCCCCTCGCTGGGCACTGTCGTCTGTAGAGTTCAACACAGGCAGCCGTTCGACAGTTCCAGCAATTTGTCACCAGTTTTTACCCTCATCCTCTCTGGGAACTGTCGCCCTCGTCCCAATGACTCTTGAACACAACTTTGTGATATTATAAAAAAAAATAAAAAAATCACATGAAAGAATAGACAATGAAGCAGTGAATAGAACGAGTGATCTTGGAAATATATTCAGCCTGTAAACCGGAGTTGAAACTCACATCGGAAAGTGGGATGAGATGGATTAAACATAAATAAAATATTCATGATGCCTGAAATATGATATTCAATTGAAGCAGAGACCACTTGTGTTAGCCGTTACCCCGATATCTAAATATTCGGTGGAATTGGAATTGGTGGAATGCATATGACCAGGTCAGTAACAGTTCCTAACGCCTGATGCAATTTCTCTAGAATATGCTTATGGGACTGAAGACGGCCGTTTGGCTTCAAGATTCCTATGTCAGTGAGGATAATAAGGTTCGGCTCCACGCGGCATAGCGTTTCGCACAACCATTTTCTTTTAATAGTAGGCTTACCGGATATGGATCATTTCCAATGGATGACAAGGTCACGAAGTCATTTCAATCCAATGTGATCCGAAGAACGAAGTTCGTCAAGTGCACATAACAAGGCATTGCCTATGACGGCGTCAAGTCTTATAGAGGGATGATGCGTGGGTGGTATATAACAACAAACATATTTCCTCGTTCCGACCTGGGCCGCAAACTAAGCCCCCCCCCCTCCCCCATTGTTCTCTACCCCATCGGTCGAAAACAAACCTAGTAGGGAATGACCCCGCATTCGTCGATCAAGTATTGACTACTTGGGGACACGCCTTAATGTTCCACGTAAAGTACGAGACGTGTCCTAAAGCCCCGGTAACGGCTAACGGCCCGTTAGTTACCAGGGCGTAGGAATTTTAGGACACCTTTGGCGAGAGAAGTTAGCCTCTACACGAAGTTGAGTTTTGGGTTAATACATACTCGAGCACCACCCTCCCGCTATTGTCACGTTTGTTCGTTGTACGGACTACGGACGTGCGAGCGCGTCAACAATCAACAAAATAATAGTAAATAGAAAAGTCATATTAACGCGTGTCGGGAGTCAAGAATAGAGTGAGGTTGTCACACAGGACAAATGGTTGGATATTCTCGACTTCAGCTCGTAGATGGACTACTTTAGAAAGACATACATTTGTCAAATTCATTCAATTTTTAGTGACCTTTTGGCTCAATATTGGAGGGGGGGGGGGGGAGATTACATAGGGCATCCCCCCGCCAAAATATTGGGGGACACCCCCCCCATCCCCCCGGGATCGACGCCTATGGGTTCAGGTCAGAGGTCGTCTGAGTCACCAGAGGTCAAAGTTTGAAAACCTTGTGACCATGATAGTCCAGAATGGGGGTTGTGGTCCGATCAGGTGTGCAAAGTTGGTGTGTACTTTCTTAATCAGAGTATAGGAACCCTATTGGCTGATTGGGATATATGGGACAATTGTTTATCAGATGTTTTATTTGCCCATAATAGCGGTGCAATCTCCCATTTGTGTCTAGTTATAGGTTTTCAGATAGAGTCAGGAAGATACTACGCCTTTTGGCTTCTGGTTAACAATATGATGATACCAGTGTAGGCCTCTGTCAGTTACGCGTTTTGTTGACGGAACCCTATTGAATGAAAAATAAAGTTGAATTATCATCTAATTGCGCCCAATAACATTTCCTTGCCCTCACCTAATTTTCAACTTATACACAGGCCTAATCTTTGTGGTAGACTCGTGCGACGCAGAAAGGTTCTCCGAGGCGCGAGAATATCTGGATCATCTTCTTTAACCACATGCAACACTCCTCGGGGATCCCCTTCGTGTCTTGGCCGGAATAAAAAGTACCTACCCTGTAAGTTGTAATCTGTTTCGTCATCCCCCCCTGCTAACGCAATCGAACGTCCATTACTTACTCACGTATTAGAGTAGAATAGACCAATCTACAGTACTCAGAAACCAGAAAGTATTCCGATTGCGATGGCATTCCCCCGGGTTCGAATAATGTAGTTTGAATGTTGTCGACTCATGGAAGATTTCATTGATAAAGTTAATTCGTTAATGAAAGTTTACGTTCCGTGGAAAAAAAGGTCAACGACAAACAAAAGGCCATTGTGGATGAAAAGGGAGGTTTTTTTTTCTGGCCATGGAACGTAGGAGACATCTTTGGTGACATTATCGTTCTAACTGGTCTGATGTAAATCGGTCAAAGTTGCAGCAAAAGCTCAGTCAACGTTTGATGTATTACTGTGCTTAAGCTCGCTTGTGGAGGCGGATTGACTCTAATTAAGGACAATGCTGCGTTCGCTTTTCTCCTATGTTAGGGGAAGCAGAAATCAGGACAGCCTTTGTGGTCTATTGGTTAGTTTCCGATTCGGGTAATACAACCAGCGTAGTCGGTAATGGCTAGCGTTTTTTTTTTTTTTTTTTGCTCATAACTGTTGAGCAACAAACTGAGAATCATTTCACGATAATATCTCCCATACACCAGTACCAATATCATCGACATCGACAGCTAGAGTGTGGAATGAACTAAAAATGGTGGAATGAATGATCATTGCTAAATAAACGTTCAATCCCAAGTGTCAAGAGAAAGTTTTCAACATCTCAACTGTTGCGATTGTGAAGTGGAATGTAAAGCATAGCCTACTCACCATGGTTGTCACATAGCAACCCTGCCCTGGATTATCATCTATTTGCATGACCCAAAACCCGCCGATCTAACAGAGGATTACTGAAAACTGAGTCATACATGACTTCCAATCCAACTGTTGGTCGATAGTCCGACAAGCGCAGTGAGTGGTAGAAGGGCTGCCCGAGGGTCTCGAATTACGCGTGAATTGATGAAGGCATTGAGAGATAAACCCAATCCATCTATGATATTTACCAAGCGGCTATGCTAAACACACGGATTACTACTGGACGCTAGCTTGTTATGTTACACAGAACTTCCATCCTCTAAATTTCCACGTATCCCCCATGATATCACACCACTGTCCTTGAAGCAGCTAGTAGGAAGACTGGTGTACATGCACATCCCATGTTGGCTCTGAGACGTCAGCCGTTGTGGTCATGGTTTCAAAACCCGAAGAAGCCGGAGGAAACTTAGTAAGCATGTCCTTCGTATGCCCTTGCAGTGGATTTTATTAAAGCTCTGTTTCTCGCCCTCGAATGTTATCTTCTTCATCACACAGCGTTCGACGTTCTTGAGCACCGGATTGGCGAACCAACCACGAAAGAATCTGAGTAAGCGATCCGCAGCGGCAACATCACTAGTGCTCGCTGTAACCGCTGGAAATTTATGATGGTGACAAATATTTGGATAATGGATATATTATTATGATGGCAGTATCATGATGATGCAATGCTCACTTGTAAGATGAAAATGGGGCCAATGCTCGGTTTTGAAAGGTATTCAGACATTGATTGACATGATCCCATTCTTATATCTAATCCCTAACAATGAGTACAATTTGATTTCTATCAGGAATACAAGCACTATCTCAAAGATCGTTGTGAAATTTGCGCATGAATTGAGAAAATGACAGATTTCATTTTAACATCATGGTGGTCCCCATGAAAATGATGGTGGTCACCAATATGATAATTGGAGTGGTTGCGTTCATGGTGATGGTTGCAAAAATCACTAAGCCAGTGGGTATCAATTGACAGAACTGCATTCCCCATAAAACCGTCACAGATATTTGAACGCTGGAACTCCATATCATGTGTAATATTAAATATCGCTAACATATTAATGGCATCATTAGCCCTCCTCTGTATTGATTGACAGTTGGCATTGTGCCCTGGATAACAACTTATATTGTTCTATGTATTTATTCATACTGCCTTACCGTCATTTGTTCTGGTGTCGGTTTGGTAACCAAAGTACAAATAATGCACAATTAGGCTTTATTACCCTGCAGACGTCAGGCGCCAAGTTATATTAGTTTGACAGGCTTGTAGCTGGTTGTTTATCAATCTAATTGCACCTACACGTGTTATGTTGATGCTATAGGGATTTATAAACAGGGGAACAACCTGCCTGTTGCAATGATTAGTTCGACGTGACGGATCAGCAAGTCGTTTTCCTGCAAATAATCTCGGTTGGTTTAGTCTGTTTAGTTCATGAGAGCTGAAGCAATAGCGATCATTGGATCATTCCTGATATCCCTTAACGAGAGGATGTATATGAATGTCTCATCAGTGTCTGGACTTGACCCCAGAGGGAATCCTGAAATTTGTGAAACTGTTCATACTGGCATATACATACTGGCATATCTGTTACAGCGGACTAGCAACCATATCTGATTATCTGTTGTTCTTATTAACTACAGAATCTGTGGCCTTCTTCGGTTCTTTAGAATTCAGGAATTGAAGCAAATGTTATTCTACGTGGAGCCTCACTTAACTGCTGGAAAACCGCTACTAGCCTTCGAGGAATTTCCATGGAACAGACAACTTTCAGACTTATACATTAATCAACGAATCCATGTTGTTAACTAACTATGTTAGGAGAAAGCAACATGGACTATATTAGAACGCGAGAAAGATGCTGCCATGGTTTTTTTTTATAATTTCATTTCACTTGAACGGGTTAAAGGTATAATTGAATTATATAATATTCCGTGATACGCCCTGACAGTTTGTAGTTTTTTTTTTTCGACAATACATAACTATTATTCGGACCAATCAGTACTCAAGTGAATTACAGATAAAAGCTCATGTATATACTGTTTGAACGGATATATGATACATGCAGTTACCAGAAAGTACATGGACGTCAGTCCCATGGATTAAAATATGTTGAATATGGATGCACCCTGATGTCATGTTTGGAGAATTGTACCAAATCTGGTATCAAACATCTGCCACCACCGACGCAATATTCGCTTCAAATGAGTTTTAGTTTAATTTTGACACTATCCTAGGAACAGGATCCACTTACTAGGCGATCGATCAACATGGAAGCTTCATACTGTAACACGTCAGACCACGATCAGTCTGGACGTGTGACGTGGAGGTCACCTTACCGTTTCAAATTACGCTGACCCTGTTTAGTGTTCTGTCGATCGTTGTTGGGGTCACTGGTAACAGTGTGGTTCTAGCAGCCGTATATCTCATCAAGAAATTAAGGACATTCTCCAACGTCTTTCTCTTGAACTTGGCGGTCGCAGATCTGGGAACCCTGTTGACCGGTTTTACAACCTTGCTCCTTGGCCTTACGGGCACGAGATCCTGTTGGATAACGCCTGGATCTGTCAGTTGCTCCTGCACTTCACGTTTCTCTTCATCTTCACATCGGTCACTACCTTACAAGTTATTGCCGTGGACCGTTACCTGATAATCACGAGGCTCCGAGGGGTCTACAACTTGTACTACGGACATGGACGGATATGGGCTGTGGTATGGGGTATATGGGGGGTCGCGCTGGTCCTGACGGAGTTCAGCCTCTTCCCCTCTTTCGTTTGTGGGGTTGCGTACGAAAAATCCCTTCACATCTGCTACATTGATATTGAGAACCCGGCGTCAATGGCTTGCCTCACCATAGTACTATTCCTATCCTGCTTCTTGTGCATGTTCACGATCCCGCTTTTCTACTCGCTCACCTTCTGGAAGATACGGATTGCGCGGAGGCGGAGTAGGAGCGCTAGCTTCAACCATGATGAAAATGCTCCGGCGGAGAGGAGGGTGGCTTTTTCCAAAGAGGAACAAATAGTAACAAGGATGATGGCGACAGTATACGTAGCGTACATTGTCTGCTGGACGCCTATACTGCTTACACATCTCAGCTACTTCAGCGAGAGATCCTGTCCCGGATACGTGGCACATTACGTCTGCGCACTTCTAGCACTGTTCCAATTCCTCTCTCAACCCGATTATTTACGCCGGGGTCAACAAGTCATCTCCTGACGCTCTTTCCTGAACGTTTTGAGACGCCAAACATCAACGGAATCGACCTGCTGAACGTAACTACATCATGAACTATCGTGAAGATGGCCCCACGGGGTTAGTAAAGAAAAAAGTCTTTAAGGTGCAACAAGACGGTAAACATTTCTCACAATTATTTCGTTAACAATCTGTCAAGAATGGAACGTTTGAGGGTGAAAGATAGGTGACTTGAAGTTAGGGAGTTCTTTTAGACTGCTCTTCCGACAAAGGCTACGAAACAGCCTTTTGCCTAGAGAAAAACCAGAGAGCAAGCATTGTTTTCTTCTTTTCAGCTGAGCCAAGGTCAACTGTATGTGTGGTAAATACAGCTCTTCGCATCGCCGAGCATGGCTTGTTTTTATTCTCTCTAAAGTATTACGTAATGTTCACAATGCACCGGAAGCGCAGGCTTAATGCAGTTCTCGTTATGTTCACCAAGAAGTCCACAAATCCGAACTGCAAATTTCTGTGAATGCTTGTGTCGATTTGAGCGCATTTGAACATTTCTGACAATCCTTGTCTTCGATGAAAATTAGATTGATGATTCTTTTTCGAGTTCTCTATCGCGCCCATTATTTCGTTAGCAACTTTCCCATTTGCCGGAGGGAAAATGTTTGGCAACACCAGTCATGCCCATGTATTGACCCGCTACAGCGTATCATGGGTTATGACATGAATTCGAGCCAGAACCTTCTTCTAGTGATGCTAGTTGGCTCAATATGTTCCTACACTTGGTTCGGCAATGGGTAATTCATAACCCGCCACAAGTTCGCTGTAATTATAGAATGAGACATCGTGTGAAAAGATACGCAAGCATATGTTTTTAGCTGCGGGTAACGCAGATCTACCAGTGCATATGTATCTCCGTACGTCTCACGTACGTCGTTCGTTATCACGTTTCGTCGTTAGTTCGTTCGTTCCTCCATTCTGTTCGTCACGTTCATTCGTAACTTCTGAACCGTACATGTAATCAGGTTGAAACTTGGTGGGTGAATGAAGCATGCCACTGGCTAGGCTGAGTTACATTTTCGTTTGGATAGTGTGATCAGATTTTAACTAAATCCAATTAATTAATTACCCCAATGAGTCTTCATTCGTAACTTCTGAACCGTACATGTAATCAGGTTGAAACTTGGTGGGTGAATGAAGCATGCCACTGCTAGGCTGAGTTACATTTTCGTTTGGATAGTGTGATCAGATTTCAACTAAAAATCCAATAATTCCAATTTCCAACTTCTATTGAGCTAGCTCTCTGTGCCAGTGTGCGCCGGTTTGTGTCATTACGCCATCCCTCTGCAGAGCAGTATTTACCTTATCTGTCAGAAGGTCCAGGTCTGCAGCCTAGTTGAAAATGAAAAAACCTATTGTCCAGGGGGAAATGATTGTCTCTCAACACATCTCGCTCTAGATTGTTGGCTTCTGACTCAGAAAGAGATTGTTTTACCTGTTGATTTCTGTTGGGTAGGCTATATGTCGGCTAAGATACAGGCCTAGGAATGATTTAGGTTTGAGTACTTGTGCTGGGCACTGATAAGCAGGCCAACAGATATCGGTCAATGTGGTAGGAATGTTCCAAGCCATTCCACGGTTATTACAGCTGCAGTTAAGGTCAATTAAATTTGAACAAACGATAAATGTGGATTGGTAAGAACATGCAGTGTATTCGCCACATTAATTTTGCCGTCCGGCAGCTATCAAGCAATGTTGAGGATTCGAGGGCTGCGGTAGCGTCCGGCCTCGGGATTTGGCCGAGTCGGGCCGTGGACATATTTTTTTGCTTAAAAAAAACAAATTATGTCACAAGGATGCTTCTGGATTTGTTGACTTACCCGCGACAACGTGACCTACGAGCATCTCGTATCACCAAAAGACTTGCCGATAAAATTAGTGCGCTGCACTCGCCCGCCTGCGCCATGCAGTCCCCCAGTGTAAATGCTAGAGTACCGGCTGACTAGCAAGCTACT
The DNA here is from genome assembly GCA_026419785.1 of Sclerodactyla briareus. Lineage (NCBI taxonomy): Eukaryota > Metazoa > Echinodermata > Holothuroidea > Dendrochirotida > Sclerodactylidae > Sclerodactyla > Sclerodactyla briareus. The sequence continues at coordinate 57,577 of JAODTK010000910.1, forward strand.
GGCCATAGACAACTTGCACTAGCTGCACAGTGCACTTGCACTGCACAGTGCACACATACGCATTTTAGCTTTGTTAACGCGGTGATCCTGCACCGGCGCGGCCACATGTTACACTCACTCACTCCATGGGCACATGCCTGGAGGCACCTCGCCGCGTCACCGGCCACTTAAAGCCACCCGCCTCCTCCGGGCAGCGACCAGGCTGGCCTGCCCATCCCTCCCAACTCCGGTTACCCCCGCGAAGCTGTACAAGAGCTACGAGGCCGTCTTTGCACGGCGCTTCAACCCCCGGATACCCAAGACAATTCCAGTGAACAGGATCTTTCCGCCGCAAAGGCCGCTAATGCCCGAAGAAGGCTCAGTTATTCGATACGAATCAGCAGTGAGACCCTCACCATCCCCGCCTCCCGAGCATCTTGCAATGGCAATTAGGCACACGGCTTGCCAGCGATTGACTTCAAGGTCCGACCGAGGAGTTAGTCAAGAAACGGACCAAGCCTTCTCCAATGATCTATAATAATTGGATGTTTTTCAAATGCAATGACATGTCCTTAGCTTCTAGGCCATGCACTTATGAAAATCCATAAACTTTGTAGGCTGGATATGCCTAAGTGGTCAACTATACAACAGGATATTACAGTACATCTTGCTTTACAGTGCAGTCAACATGATCACATCATCCATGTCTGTGTTCATGTGCCTGTTGATGTGGCAAGTCAAAATTGCAACTCATGCACCTTCTATGCGTGTGATCGAACTGATCATCTTCTGAAAGTGACATCCTAATAAAAATATAACTGTAATTGATTCTAGTAGAAGTTCATCTTATTTATGGTCTGTCTTTGTCTATTTTAGTGTCAAAGGAAGACAGCATAGATTCTGAGAAAAACAGTATTTTGTTGATTAGTCTGGTCATTTCTGATTATTGAGACCACCACTTGTGAGGCTGCCAACCATCATATGTTCGTCATTCCCACCAGTTACTGGAAGAGATCATGAGTTTCCGATTGTTTATACCTACAGCCCCAAGGGCAACACTTAACAATTCGAGTGTAACTTTGTCTTAGTGTTAACTTGTTCTTAGCAATACTGAAGGCTGATGTGCAGGTAACTGTAGAGCTATGAAAAACATGATACTGGCACCGTTTTCCCTACACTTGTAAAACAACACCCTCAATGACAAACCTGTGCATGTGGCAAAAGCATAATTAAAAAAGGGGTAAATGGTGTTGTTTATCTGCATTGAGGTGATGGTAATGTGATTAAGAAGTATAACCTTCAGCAAATCTCACAAGCATAACATTTTTACAACTGCAATTATATTTTTCCATTCTGAGTACTGACTTCAAGAATACAATTGTTGCATATCATTGATATCAAACTGTGGTTGTTTCAATCCTCATTTTTGGGACTTTAAACCATTTTGTCTCCAATATTATCATGATACTAGCTGTAACCATGGGGAAGACAAAAACAAAATTATTTATGTATTAACAAAATTTAAACCCTGGTAACAATAAATTTTATGCTGTAATATTATTACGCGACTCGCTCGGCTCGGAGGTGTGGCCTCGGCTTCGGCTCGAGGGTGCGGCCTCGAGGGATGCGGTCTCGGGCCTCGGCCTTGTCTCGATGCAGCGGCCGTCGACTACAAACCTGTTTCAATGCATCCATTTAGCATATTTCCGTGATTTTATGTCTGATTCACATCCAGATGGTCTTGGCTGAGTAACATGCAGGTCTCGGTTATCGTCGGAGTAAAGACTCCGGATCTCAACCAGTAGCTGCAGCTGTGGAGACAAACTGAACAGGAGCTCATGTCTTGTGTCACGTGACATATATGAGTTGTAAATGCGAGTTCGAGACCTTTTTTCAAACGTTAGAACAAAATGAGAATATGTGTAGTAGGCCTATTGCCCGAATGAAACGTTCATTATATTTTTTATACCACCAACTCCAAACTTTGACGACTATTTAACGTTATATTTGTAAGTTTGTGTAACCGGACTATGTGCCAAAGCTGGGTTGCTTCATTATTTTTGTATACTCTATACAATATTCTAAACAAAGCACATATGATAAATTAGAATCATAGGTCATCAGAGTAACACAGCAGTGTGTAGGTGGTAAGGCCTCTTGTTTTTGGCCGCCCGGGGAAGTACCACCGCTGACCCTTGGGTGCCTTTAGTGATGCTCTATGCTTTTCCGGCCCTCTTTGCCTGTAACATTTTGGCATCATTCCTAGCTCTCGGGGTCGGTTGCCGGTTCTTCGAGGACCCTGAAGTCCTGTGTTTATTACCCCTGTTTCGTCGCCTTGATACCCTGGGTTCTTTTTTCTTGGCCATGAGGATAAGGTTGGAGTCGGTGCGCTGCAGGCTGTCCGTCATATAGTGCAGAGGCCCGAACCTCCGGGGTAGCGCCTGGGGAGGCTGCCTTTCCATCTGCGTAAATTCCCGATCACCCTCCTCTGCGTAGTTTTCGCGACTAGGTGTCACCCTGTTCGGTGTATTCGGGGTGGCCCACCGAGGTCCGTGCTCTCCGAATTAGTCATTGTTGGTGTCTTGTCGATGGCCGTGGGTTGTACACTTTTGCCCTACCTTTGTCCTCCTTTCTTACTACTTTATCATGGTTATTTCATTTTTCTCATACGACCCTACTGCAGCCCCTCACGTGACATCTGGTCTCTTTTTTCTTCTCTTTCTTTCGCGAATATACGCGTCTCCACCCGCAATCTCACCATGGTCCCCAACTCCTCATGCTCCGGCATCCTCATCTACTTTTTTAACTGAAACACAGATTAAAATCACACCTCTTGGAGTTAAAACATCTCCAGTGTCCCAACTTAGTCTTCAATTATTGTTTTCATTTTAAGAAGGCTGGAGTGTGCCGCCCCTTTGTCCACTCCAGCACCTGTCAAGCCGCCTTCTGAATTTGATCTCTGTTTGACGACTTTCAACTTCTCTGGCTCAAAGTCCTCTCTCTCCGTCGCTTGACTAAGGTGTTCGGTTGTGTTTAACGTTCGCCCAATTGTAATAATCAGAGGCTCTATTCTTCTCGCATCTCACCTCTGGCTGTTTAATTACTACTTCAAACGATATAACGACTGTGGACATTGCTATACTGGGTGATTTTAATGTGCATAACGCAGAATGGCTCATACACTCTACCGGCTCGGATAGAGCTGGTGGTGTCGAAGCTGAGTCCTTTGCTATTACCCCAATGGTCTCACCCAGCTCATCAGTTCTCCCACCCGTATCCCATATCGGGCCTCGGACTCCTGCTAACGTGTTGGCGATCTCTTTCTCACTCCTCAGCCCCTTATTTACAGGTTCCAGCAACTGCCTCTGCCCCTATTGGCTCTCCTTCTGACCATTGCCTCATTTACCCTTTCCTCATCAATCTACTCTATATGCCGCTCCCCCCCACCAAGGCAGACACTCTGGAACTACTCCAAGGCTGACTGGTTTGGTCTTCGGGGATTTTTTCAGTCTTCCCTTGGGATGAAACTACCTTCCTCAGATGACCCTCTTACCTCCTGCTTCTTCTGCTATTTCGGAAATTATTCTTTCGGAATGAACACCTTTTATTCCGTACACTTTAAGATCAGGCTCCCTTTCATCACCTTCAGGGTTCAACCATCAATGTATTACTGCCGTCCAGGAGAAGAGTCGACTTTTTCGTGCTTGGTTATCTTCACCTTCACCTGATCCCGCAAGCTATGTTACTGCTCGTAATGTGTGGCTCTGAGACTATCGATGAAGGCAAAAAATTCTTTCATTTCACGTATGGCTATAAACTTTATCTCCCCTTCTGGTAGTCGTTCATTTTGGGGTCGCTGCAATCTGTGTCCCAGAACTTCTTAACTTTTCCAATTCCCTCCGCTGGTCAAACCTGATGGCTCTTATGGCTAGTGATTGCCAACCTCTACAGCTAATCCGTTTGCCGAGCTATTCTCTTCTAATTCCACTATGAACACAGATGCTCATCCTCCTCCATCTTTTTGCCTGCTTTTGTGAAACATCTTGGATGTTGTTTTCGCTACTCCGCATGGTCCGCCAAACACTCCAATAGTTTTAGACATTATAAAGATCTGGTCCTGATGGCTTCCTCCTATAGTCCTCCTGAATTGTGCCCCCGAACTTGCGTCTATCCTTAGCAAGCTTTAACCGCCTTTGTTATTCTATGGGATGCTTACCCTTTCTGTGTGGAAACATGCTAATGTCTGCCCAGTCCCTAAAAGGGTGAAAATCCCACCCTTCCACTTACAGGCCGATTGCCATCACCGTCGGTCCTCCTCTCCAAAGTTATGGAAACTATGTAAACAAGCATGTGTTGAACTTTCTTGAGTTTCACATCTCTCATCCAGTGACCACAGTATGTTTCCGGCATGGCCGATCTACCTTGGGACTTTCTTCTGTCACCAATCAGTTGGCCCAAGCCATTGAGTTTATCGGTGGAAGTAGGGCTATTGGCCCTTGTATCTCCTAAGGCCGTTGACCGTGTTTGGCACGCCCCCGGACTCCTTGCCAAATTACCTTCATTTGGTTTTTCAGCCCCCGTTACCTCTTGGACTGCCAGTTTTCTTACCGGTTCGCTCCTAATCTCTTTAGGGTTTGATGTGCTCTCTCCGCGCCCTTCTATCAATGCTGTGTTCCTCAAGTTGTTGTGTTCTCACTCTACACTCTTCTCTTTCTCGTTTTTATCATTGATCTTCTTAGCTCTACCTCCTATATATTCACTCATTTGCTGATGATTCTACCCTCCACCACTCTCTGTGCTTCCTTTCCTCCCCCCGGAAGCGGAACGATTTTGTTGTCTACAACCGTTCTCTACGTTTGCCATCAGCTGAATAATGAACTTCATTCTATTTTGAACTGATGCACTGCTAATCGGTTACCTTCAACCAATCTAACTCAGACACTTTGCTGATTTCTTCTGTGGCGTGTATCTGATGCACCAGCTATTTTCATGGCCGACCAGATCCTCCCTCATCTACTTCTCTTATATCTTGGTAGGAAATCAGCAACAACGTGTCCTGGAACTCCCATATCAAGTCGGCTACTAATGCTTTCTAGAAAGTTGGCTTCTTATTCCGCACAAGGAAAAAAAAAATACTTCACCCCACAAACCGCTACTTCTGCTTTACAACGCCCAAATTCGCTCCCTAAAAATTGGAATTGGTTCCCATATTTTGGGGTGGGCTTTTTCGCCATCCTCTCTCTGTCCTTGATCGTATCCAAAGAAAGGCCATCTCTTTCTCATCAGCGATGATCATCTTCCCTCCTCACTTGAATCTCTATCCCACGCAGATCTGTATCATCTCTCTGCCTCCTTTACCGTTCTTTTTAATGGTCAATGTTCTTCTGAGCTTGGGGAATGCTGTTCCTCTTTCAACACTCACAGGTTACTTCGCCTATCGCTCTTCTCTTCCATCCACCCGTTTCGGTTTGCATCTTCTCAGTCATCTCACCGAAACCTATGCTCGCTTCTTCTTTTTCCTCGCACTTCGCGTGCTGGGAATAGGGCTTTCCTCGTTATGTATTTCCTCCTGATTTTGACTCCAACGGTTTCAGGTAGATCAAAACAAGCTGGATCTCTCCTCCTTTCTTTTAGTTTTCTTGTGGCTTGGGGGTTGCTTTTTGTTTACATTCTGGGTTAGCACCTTCCTCATGTCACTTGTTTGAAAAAACAAAAAAAAAAAAAAAAATTAAGCTGCTGGCACATTTTGGTTACGCGTAACGCTTACCGAAGGAAGGAATAGTAAATTATTCGTTCGAAATTTTCTAGTTTGTATATCACTCCTACTTCCAATATCATGTACAACACTTGTTCAAATTGATGGCAATAGCATAACTAGTTGTTATATCCTTTGTAACCCAGAATAAAGTGCCCGCCATTAGCAGTCTAGTTACCTACAGTAATAACATATTGGGTCTTCTGGTACCGACCGCTAAAGCTTTCTGTACTTCGATGCTCATTGGGTTACATCCAGTACTCGATTAAAAAAAGTAATTGTAGTAGAACTTATGGTGTGTGAACATATAGCCTACACGGGCCAAGACAGAATTCCGTGAATTTGTTGGTCGGTTATAGGACGCCTGTATAACGTCGTGTTTGCGATGAGGATTCGTTAGGATCCATAGATGCTACTGAGTGGGCTGTTTGATATACATTTTTTTTCTTTTTTTCTTTTTTGCAAGGGAGAACGATTTTGCAGAAGAGACTGAACTGTATGATGGGATAAAAGGACCTAGATATTCAACTACTCCCCATGAATAAGGACGTTGATTTGCCCATTTAGGCACGTTTCATGATGTACTCCATGAACCCGCTATCTATGTTGTCATGCCGCATCCCGCATCCCGCATCCGCATCTACAGAATATCAGCCTTATCTCTCACCTGTTGATTCTTTTCTTGACTATTTAGGGTCCGCAAGGCGCTAATGCATATTGCATGTTGCGTCTGGCAAGAGTCATCCCCTTGTACTGTTGTTGTAACAATTATATGTGTATTCAGATATTATGCCTCCCGGTGGTTTTTCTTGATTAGGCTGATATTGAGAGGAGTTGGGAATTAAGACTCACATAGTCTAACAGTTGCTAATCTCCATTCGGAAAATGGCCAAACCAATCGTGTAACAAAGTTCGTTTATTTGGACAACATCACTTCCGACGCTATTTGAACGCGATAATAATGACCTGCTCTCAATTGGAAAAAGTCGTAACAGAAAAGAAAACACGAAGAATTATGAGATAGTTGATCCCAAGTGTTTGTGGACGGCATACTATTATAGTAAAGAGTTTAAAACTAGACGGCGCGTGCCGTGTTCACCCGAGAAGAGCAAGTTCTTCCGGCTCAATCGGTCGGTTTGGTGCCTTAAAACGGGCCCCACGCTGCATGGTTCCTTTTCAATGTTCTAGATAACCTGAGAAATCATACTGTGTTCAGCTTGGGAATTGATGAAATATTCCGAGGTGCCGTTTGGAATAATTTATTCAATCATGCGGGAATACGACTATTGTTTGATGAGGCGTAAACTGTTAAATTTATAGTCTTTGTTTTTCCCCCTTTTGTTTGAAAGAACTCCCTGTTTCAGTTTTTTCTATGTATTGCAGATATTGAAATGACAGAATAGAATGTTGTGTGCGATCTATAGAATGGATCACATAACTCCAGCGGATAGGTACATTGGGCTCTTTGTCAATTTAGCAATCAAGTTGAACAAAAGGGTAATCCCTGGTACGGCAAGCTCGCATTGCCTACTCTGTACAATAATCTGTTAATCTTTTACCCATACAACATGCGGAGTCTTACTTTTTCCTTGTTGATGAATTTGAAATCAGTTCGCCATTCTAATGTTCAAATATCTTTGGTTGTGTGAAAAGTGTGTGAAAATCGTGAAATCAAAGAAACTGACCCAAAACGTTCGAAATTGTCCGGTTATTATTCCATTATCTCCATATTACAAAAAATCGTGAAAGCCCACGATTGTGTCCAATTGGGAACATTATCCTCAAAGAAAACAAATATTTCAGCCCAATTCCAAGAGAAACCCAATGCGTTGAGACTTTGTCCCTGTTACGAATCATTGCAATCTCCAAATACCCAGAGAAATCGTGAAAATCGTTCAAACCGTAATTAGCAAGGAAATTAGGAATGAAGGTTTCCTCTCAAAAATCGCTTCGGGCGCAGACCGCAGGTGTAAGGTAAATTTCGGCGGAGGGATCGAATGTCTAGTTCGCATATTATATTCCAAAAGTTTGCCAAACCTGCGTGGAGGAGGGGGGGGGGGGGGGGCACAGGCGTCATTAATCGTTTATGTGCTGGTTTCATTACTTTTTATTTATTTATTTTTCGCATATGTCGTATATAAAGTCCATATGGAACGGGGAGATCCATTTCAGTGTCTTTTCTATAGGTATATATATTATTAAGAAACGTTATGAATATTCTAGACACTGTGACTACGTATTTTGTCTGTGTTCATTAGTTGACCTTAGCGGCTCCCCAACTGACCACAAATCGTTTCGAGACATGTAAACGTTTCTTCAATATTAAAGAAAATGTTTCCATGTTGAATAACACAAATAGTATATAATCACAAACGTTTCCCATCCAATATCCAAAATATTCTCAAACATTGCTATATATTCCATAAACTGAAAATATTTATTTAGCGCTTCAAGGGGCTTTACATAAGAGGCTCAAAGGGCTTTACATAAAGGGAAACCTGCAAATGGAAAGAAACAAAATGTACAGTAAAGAGAGAGAATCCTAAACAGACGTGGCTAGATATGTCTTCAAGCGACTTTCGAAGCAGTCAGTCAACTGTCGAGGAATGCCTATTGCCTAACTCAAAGGGTAGACGATTAGTCATTAGCAGCAAAGGCTGCCAAAGGAGCAGTCCCCCGTATAGCTTACGCGAGTTTCGAGTACCTGCAGAAGCTGCTCGCTTTGGGATCCAGCCATGTCTAGATTTGTGAGGATGAACCAGCTTTCCTATGTATTGAGTGCAGTCATCCATGGCTTTGTATGAAATAAGCAAGATCTTGAACACGACACGAGGTTCAACAGGGCGCCAATACAAGAATCTTAGCAATGGGGTGACATGTGTAAGTTAGAAACAACACGTGCAGTAACATTTAGAGCGCGTTGTACGTATGGGACTCAAAGTCGAATGCTGAGAGACCATCCAAAGCGAGTTCCGGGTATTAATCTTTGGACATTATTAACGCATGTGTGAACGGACTTAGAGACACGGAACAGTCTGACAAATTATTATGGGCGGATCGTACGTAATACCCCAAGCCATGCAGAGGAGCATATTTTTTCACATGTGCATATCTTTTCGTCAGGGCTTATCGAAAATGACTCCCAGATTGCAACTGCTTCAAGTAGTAAAACACGAATCACGAATATGAGGGACGTTTTGTCTGCTATTATCGCACGTTCCTACCGAAGAAAACGAATTCAGTTCTGCTATAGGGCTTAACTTGAGTTTGTTCTCAACCATCCACTCACATACTTTCGAGGCAGCCTCTGAGACCCCTACATGCTAAAACGGAGGGAAACAGGACCTAATTCACATCACCAGGGAGAGAGTAGTATATAAAGAAAACAGAAATGGTTCCAAAACTGATCCTGGGTGACCCCACAGTTCAGCCAGAAATGTGACCCTTGTCCTATTCCCTATTCGAGTGTCCGTGTTGATACTGTCATCTGAGTATGACCATGTACTCATAGGCGGGAGATAGGGGATGCTCAGAACTGCAGGATCTTCAGGAGTGCTCAGTCTTACAACTGATCACAGGTTTGCTGGTCATTACAATCAGGCTCGTTTCCGAAACTCCAAGGACAGCTACGTCGGCCTTGAAGTTTGCCGGGAGCCAACTGAAGGATCCGAACGTAGCACCACACTGTTGGCCTGACATCTGGGGCAGTCGTTGGGGAGGCTGGAGCGAATGTGGACCGAGCATCCTCAAGAGAACAGGGAAGTATGTCCTGGAGCGTCCTAGGAGGGGACTACCGGGGCAATTTCAGAGAGAAGAGTAGAAACTATCCAGTGGATTCGCCAGGCCAGGCTCAATGGGAAGACTCGGCTTTCCAAGGTGCATCGGCGCATGACACTGAAGGTACTGCGACGCAACGTGAGGCGGCAGGTCGCAGCGTCTCCGTGGGCCATCAAAGGCATTTGGCAACGGGTGCCTCGTAGCCGGGCAACAAGCGTCCCGAGACTCCACACTCGGGCTCTGTGGGTGGCGTGGTCCAGCTGTCCAGGCAGATGACGCCAGGATTTTGTCTGAGGAATATCCGATGTACGGCCGTTTGAGCTGGTTTATTGTATTTCGAGAATTTTACAATGCTGAGCCCCCAAGCTTGGAAATTCAGATGAATAATGCTGCAACCCTGGTGGCTGAACCGCCTGTAGACTGCGACGTGCCTACCATTGAGGGAACTCGGGAGTCATTGGAGTAGTTGAAGAGTGTGAAACGTCTTGGAGATTCTTGAGGCTGGTGCCATGAGCTGTGCCTGGAGTGTTGGCATGACCTCTACTGCTCTGTTTGGACTCACCGATGTCCATTCCAACTGAATGTAAATGTACTCATTTTTCCACTCTGGAACAGAGTGAAGAGTTATAACCGGGCTGCAATATGGGGTCACACTCTATCAGTACCTGGCAAGTCTTTGCGTTGTCATGCTGCGTGCGCCTCAGTGTCCTAAGCATCGGGCTTCACTTCCTAGAAGTCCACTGTGGATCGGATCTTGACACTCTGGCGTCCAGTCTGAGCAGATGCGGGAATCTGGTAAGGGCTCCCTTGTGGCCTATATCGATTTTCGCCTTGACTGTGTGTCTGGGGAGGCTCTCCTGGGAATGCCCAAGCAGTGGGTCGTGCCAACCCGTCTTGTACACCTGATATCCTCTCTACATTCTGGAGGTCAAATGGATATAATTCAATGTGCTTCTCTAAATAGGTTCAACAAAAGCCAGTTCTGCGGGGATATACACGTCGGCGCGGTTGACCCGCCTGCACATTTCTAGTTGATGAGCGATATGCCGACAACAACTGGGCAGGGGATTGGGCACATCAGTATGAAGGTTAAAACGTGATTGACTGTTTGGGCACTATCATTGGCGCGGAGCGGGTCAAACAGTTTCTGAGACAAGTAAAATTTCGACAAAAATTTGAACGGAAACCCGTCTGAAAATCCCAAATTTCTGCTGACTGGCTCGATCTTTTTAATCGAAGGCCCGAAAAATGTCCACGTTTTCCACGACAGTGGTGTTCGAGCAAATTTCCAAAATGCGGGCACCTGAACCCACTGTAATGGTACCTATGGGCGGCGGAATACGTCAAAAAATTAGAGGTATGGTATGAACATAAGCAACGATAAACATTAATCAGTTTTTTGAAATTTATTGTCGATTTCAGTGATGTTGCTCACTGCCATAAGGCTCGAGAAGTGCCATTTCCTGCAATCTCGGGGGTCTGCAAAACGAAGCTTTTCCTTCAATGCCATGCGCCAACCGATGGTGTCGCTCAACTCATATAGTACTAACCACATCTACCCCCAATATTTAACCCACTCAGCCGCCCCTGATATAAACGACGCATGGACACAGCTTCAGCAAATTAGAGCGGTGTACTATGATTTCAAATTACGTTTGGGAAATGTAGGCCCATGGGCTGATGGACAATTAAACTTGCGATATGAAAGACTAATATGGAACTTGGTAGATGGAATTAATGAAAGGGAATGCTCATGGGGAGGTATGATTTTCTTGTGATCATCTCGACTCATCGATATGTATTAACATTTCTATAGATTATTTTGTCTTTAAATTAGAAATTGCAGACATGAGATACATATTTAAAGGCCGGTTGAATGCAGCTCAATACACCCGGCAAGTGTCTTCTCCGGTTATCTGAAGGGTCTTAAAATCCAAAATTCCGTGTACGATCAGCCGCCACCGATTGGTAAGTAATGGTGGTCAGAGACATTTGATAATTTTAGTTATCACGGAAGTTAAATAATGCAAATTTCGGCAATGTCACATGGTATAGCGACGTCCGAACTACAAATGTTGGCTTAGCCAGACACAAGTTCGCGTACCTCCTTCGCGACATATCAAGTATGCCATGGATGTTGCTTATAATACAACACATGACATCACTGGTAGTGACTCAGTATACTCTATTTGGCACCTGCCATTGTGTGGATCCCTCGCACTGACTACATTATTTGTCTTTGGTCCCAATCGAAGTACAAATAATGTGTCTGAAGCTATAAAAGCGTCCTGCAGACCACAGGCGCCAATATTAGTACTATAATAGGCGCTTATCAGCCTCAATTCAGCCCCCGGTTTAACGGTTCAGCTGTCTTTCATTTCAAACTGCTAAACCTTTAATTCAATCTATTTCCGAGCCTACTTGATTAGTTCGACTGAGCTAGTACTTCATTGTCTATGCGTGTTGGAGTATTCTAGAGGACCCATTCTTATATACGCCTTCGCGAGTGAAAGAACACACCTTCCAGTATCTATAATTTACCCAGGGAATATAAAACAACTCCCGGCATTCATCGACGCCATGTTTGAAACAAGTATTTGAGCCAACCGGTGTGAATGCTCTACTGCTTCTGGCTACATGAGAGAGTCATATTTGCAACATTGCCTCATTCCCATGGAAACCAACGGAAATAGAATACTAAAATTATCGAGGAAATACTGCAAATAACCGTTAACTGATAGAGAAGAAAACATCCTGATATGTAAGATTTTTTTCGAGACTCTAGATTAGATCTTATTCTATACCTGAAAGAGTCATTGCTGGAACTGTAGATTTTTTACGGCACTTATGGAGACTAAGACATGGTTGAACCGCAAAACCCCCCACTCGTACTTTGTTTCTTCCGGTCTTATCGGCGGCTTCCATGACTATGATGAGTCCGTAAATATGGCTACTTCCTTAAGTGAATTCTGTGTCATAAATTAAAGTCTCGTTATGAACACCTGTCAGTTGGGGAGCTGTTTACCGCAAACCCGAAGTTGTACAAGCCAATGTTCCCCACAGTTATGTAAACGTTGATTGAGTCCGCGAACAACCTAATTCGTCAGGGCAAAACATGGTCGTTAATATTACACCAAGCTCACATATAGGTTCACATAAGCTTACATAACTTTAAGGGTCTGATATGAGAGAGCGATTGCTGCGTATTGTTAGGATATCTATTTACTGAAGGAAGTGCTTGTTTGCAGAACATGCGAGAGTTCTTTATTCTAGCCTGGAATAAAATCAATGAATACGGAATTGGCTCAAGTGAACTAACATTAGAGTCTCGGGAAAATCTTCACTGCCTGTTAAGTCATACCAAGACCATGTTAGAGGGACAGAGGTCGATCTGTGCGTTATGCCCGAATGAACTACAATCTTTGATGAACCACTCAACTGTACCTCATTTGGTCCTCCGTTGATTGAAGAATTTGAGCTAATGTTATTTCACGTAACGCTTCACTCATTGCTTGAAGACCGTCAATAGCCTTTTGGTTGGTGGAATTTTCCATGGATTGTGACAAGAAATCATTCCTGGACAAATTTCATTTTTCGACTAATCTACGTGAAGGATTTGTCAAGTAAAAAGCTATATACACATTTAAATCGGATAGGTTATTGCCACACAATCCGGCATTTTCACTATATAAAAGGAAGGTCCTACGAAGCTTCATTTCATTGGAAGGGTTAGAGGTAGGCCTATAGGAGTCTTATAGTCGAAATGTTGGGTGAGTGAGATCGCTTCTCCGAGATATTTTCTGGCAGTTTTTGATATTCCTCATTGACCAATCAGAACTCACGTGAATCAATTGAAAACCATTTACTGACCGAGCAGATGGTATTTAGGCATTTATCGGGAAGCGTATGTGTGGCTTGCCTTGAGCAGGCCCGGGATTACAACATCCTACGACTACAATTGTTGATGCATCGAACGTCTATCTATAAAGACGTGATCCTATGTACACAAACTCGATTCAGATGCGTTTCGATTGAATTCAGACAATATCATCGTAATAAAGATTAATTTCCTCGATCAATAATGATGGAAGTTTTATACTGTAACACGTCAGAGCACATTAGTTATGGAACATGTGAGGAGGAGGTTACTCTATCATTTCAAGTTACGCTGACTGTGTTGAGTGTTCTGGCAATCGTTGTTGGGGTCACTGGTAACAGTGTGGTTCTAGCGGCGGTATTTTTCGTCAAGGAGTTAAGGACATTCTCCAATGTATTTCTCATGAACTTGGCCATCGCAGATCTGGGAGCCCTGTTGACCGGTTTTACAACCTTGCTCTTTGGCCTCTACGGGCACGAGGTCCTGTTGGATAACACCTGGATCTGTCAGTTTGCCTCTCAATTCACCTTCCTCTTCATCTTCACATCGCTCACGACCTTACAAGTTATTGCCGTGGACCGTTACCTGATAATCACGAGGCTCCGAGGGGTCTACAACTTGTACTACGGACATGGACGGATATGGGCTGTGGTAGGGGGTATATGGGGGGGGGGGGGGTCGCGCTGGTCATGACGGAGTTCAGCCTCTTTTCTGCCCTCGTTTGTGGGATGCATACGCGGAATATCTTCACATCTGCTACATTGATATCGCGAACCCAGTGTCTATGGCTTGCCTCACCGTAGCACTATTCTTATCCGGCTTCCTGTGCATGTTCACGATCCCGCTCTTCTACTTTTCTCATCTTTCGGAAAATACGGATTGCACGTAATCGGAGTAGGGGCGTTGGAGCCAACGACATCAAAAGGCTCCTCAGAGGGGAGGTACCTTTCTCCAAAGAAGAACAAATAGTGACGAGGATGACGACAACAGTATACGCCGCGTACGTTGTCTGCTGGGCGCCTATACTGCTTACACATCTCAGCTACTTCGGTGGTAGATCATGTCCTGGGTATGTGGCTCATCATTCTGCCTCACTCATAGCCCTGTTTACTTTCTCTCTTAACCCCTTGATTTACGCCGGGGTCAACAAGTCATTCAGACGCTCTTTCCTGAACGTTTTGAGACGTCGAACACAACCGTAATCAAACACGGCGTGAACCACTCGATTGATCTAATGTGAATATTGCCGCACAGGGTTATTAGAAATTGGTATAAGAAGGCTTATGACAAGATTGTTTCTTCATCCACGCAGAAGGTATAAGTGAGAGAACTCGACCACGCTGCATGGAATGTCTTGGAAGAAGGAGAAGGCCCACGTGGGAAATAATACTAACCAGTTGTTACAGTGTTTCCATTGTTTCATGCATAAGTAACATTCGTTTAAAATTGTTCCAAGGGAAATATGCGTTAAAAGTTATGAAAATGTGATTGACATTTGAACTATACTAACAAGTCATCGTCTCGGGAACCATGTTGACAAGGGAATGCAGCCAAAGCGATTATGTACATACAGTGGTACGGTTGCACGGGATCCATGGTCGGCATGATTTAGAATTACCTTCTTCAATTATTCTAGTATAAACTCATCTTTATTATATTGAAAAATTCAAACTTATTACAATTACAGACTGTTCATGAAAATAGGAAAATATGTGTTTACAAATAACATCTTGTAACGTAGATAAGGAACAGCTGATTGCGGAGGTCGGTACGAAAACTGTATGTCTGAAAACCTTGTACCAAGCGCACTAAGAAAGACTGGTATGAAAAAAACGCATGGAATTGAACTGAAGATGAGAGATTCTACAATTAGATATAAAAACAAACACAAATTATTTCCTCTTCGAAAATAAACTACTTCTCATTCTTCTCCACTCAAAGTATTTACTACGTAGAACATTTTGTATAACGCTTGTGTTGATATATCGTTAACATTGTGGTATTGGGGCTGTATCAAGAAAATATATAGACTATGTTTATCTTCTTCTCATGTAGCCAATTACGTATATTGCAAAGACGGGGTTCAATTTTAAGTCCAGGTAACTGGACAACAGTATCTACTGCTCATGGTTTATTACGGAATAATGGCAATCATCACTCTTCACTGATCAGTTAATGAACATCTACAAACTAGGTCTATTCGTTACCCCGGGGTTTCCTTGTTCAAAAGAGACTATGACACAAAAGTATATGCGGATTAGCTCATTCGGTGGAGCTCTAGACTGCAAAACCATTGATTGCGAGTTCGAAACCGGATGGAAGCCCAAGGACTTTCCAGCAGTTGAACAAGACATGCCTTCTGAAGTGTTCCACATCACCGGATCACCCATGTGTAAAAGTGGGTACCTTGTGGAGAGAGACACGATGAGGTGACATGCTTCAAATGGTACGTCGGAGTGAAAAACTTAGAAATTTATAGTACGGGTGTGACCAGGCAACGTCTTCAACGTGGAGAAGCATTGTATAAGCATATGATATCAGTAATAATGGTTTACAAATCATGAATGTTCAAGACCTGGTGTGTGTGATATTATATAAGTACTTACATGTGTTGAACAGCAAATTGAACAACTTTCAACAAATGACTTGGTTTTGGACATTGAAGGACAAGATCAATATTTGTTCCACATAACACCAATGACACAATTTGGCGTCGTTTTGACGTTATCTGGGGGGATATTCAACTCCTAGCATGTCTAGCACAATTTATAATGCACACGCATGAACTTGCGCTGACGTGTACGTGTCACTGTTTAAACAGAACGTTTGCCACTCAAATTTACTTAAAATAGTGATATGTCACTGCGGGTGACAATACCGTTTGTCAAGTATTAGGTTCTTTGGGTTGCCCTTGTTCTTGAAGTGTAATGAAGGCTTCCTGTGAACTGAACTTACGCAAGTCAACGATGCTTGTGGAGGCAGCAGGACTGATCCAATGGTACTGAAACTGATGGAAGTTCAAGGGACACGCATGATTCATGTTGTGCATGGGTGCATTTTACTGGGTAAGTGCACATTGCAATGAATTAAAAATTGCATTACTATGATTAGGCAAGACCGCAAATTTACACAACCCGCCTGTTCGTTTACAACAAGTTTACAATACAATCCCGGGCGTCTCAGTTTGAGGTGAAGCAATGATTACACCCGAGTAGCTATTCCTATATATGACAACTTTACCGCAGTTAGCAGTCCCTCTTCGCATTGCTTTGCCCTCTCGTATCCGCCCTCATTGTACAAAGTTTAGGAAGCTTTCACGGACACACCTGTTCCCGAATGAGGAGTCTAGTTGGGCAGTCTTTCGTTACGAAATGGTTGCGATGACGCCTTTTCGCCGAGTCGACAACATGGTAAAATTATTATTTTCATCGTCTTAGCGACTTAATGTAACACGTCATCACGACAAAAAATAAAAATTCTACAACAGAGTATTTTTTGTCTTCTT
This sequence comes from Sclerodactyla briareus, assembly GCA_026419785.1. Classification (NCBI taxonomy): domain Eukaryota; kingdom Metazoa; phylum Echinodermata; class Holothuroidea; order Dendrochirotida; family Sclerodactylidae; genus Sclerodactyla; species Sclerodactyla briareus. The sequence goes on from JAODTK010000910.1 coordinate 74,470, forward strand.
ACCAACCTAATGTAAGATGTAAGAATCTTCATTGACCGAATTGGGGTTCGGGGGAAAAAACCACTGGAAGCCAAGGGAAAGCGGGTGCATTCTAGAGTGAAGCGATGACAATTTTTGCACTTGCCACTTGCCCGTTACCCGAAACCGTTCTCCACATCGGTAGACTTATAGTGGCAAATTTGGAGTACAAAAATTGTTCACTGAACACATCCAGCTATTTTGGCAGAAGGGAGGGGCTGGATTCGGCAGGGGGTGCACCCAAAGCTCGTACTGGAAACTAACAGAATCCCAGAATTGCTTCAAATAGTTGCTGACACACTTAATTTTCAATGAAACTTTAGGCATAGCACACCGGAATGACATCCGAATGGTTTGGGGTCAGCGTTTGATGAAAGACAACGTCTTTCTTCTTCAGCATAGACTGGCGTGAAGCAGAGGGAATTTTGCCCATCATATGGTAGCCGAAACTGCAATTTTGTCATTTTTCTTTATTGCATCTTGATTTCTCGATTATGTTGAGATCCGAATGCAACTGTAAATTTACTAACAGTATCGCATTTTGCGCTGCAACGCAGAAACCTTGGTTAGCACGAAAAAAAATTCGTTCGGGTCTATTTTTCAGTGTTTGCTATGGCTCGTCCTGTAAACTGGAGAATGAAATTCAGAGTACCGAGGTACCGGATATTGGGAGGGATCGAAATATATCTTCCCGAATTACGAAAGCTATTGTGTATGATACAGGCAACAGAACAAAAACTTTTATTATTATTTTTCGCAAGGCTGCAAAAAAATATCGACTCTCAGCAAAAGATATTCTAATTTAGGAAATCGTTTGCATGACTTACAGTCCTCTGAATTGTTAAATTTTTCTACTATTCTCCAAATAATGGGAGGAGCATCTGATTAATTATGTCTCCAACTGTAAGTACTGCAGAATCTAAAAAATTGATATACAAACCTACAACACAATTTCCGTTTTTCTCCGCTTTTGTCAATTTCTCCAGCAAAAGCAATCCTTTTGTAGGATAGAATTTTATTCTAGTTTTAGGTGAATTATCCATATCTGCCTTTCAAAAAATTCACTTGAACGGAATATTTACCTATCCCTTCCCGGCACAAGTTTGAATATAATGCCAACAACGCCGGCGCGGAGCGTTTTTTTTTGCGGTGGGGGGGGGTAAGAAATTTATAATGCCAAACGACCCCATTTTCATTTTCTTTCATGATGTTTCCAGTTGGGTAGTTAACCAGAAATTCTTGGAAAAACATGTTTGTCATAGTTGGTAAAGTTTTAAATATGAAATTTTACGGTCTAGTGATCAGCCCGAGCTACCTTTTAAAAACTTGAACACTAGTCGCTGAGTATTCCAACTGTTCCCCAACTAATTCTGATAAGTATTGGGGTGGGACACCCCATCTAGCGACGTTCCTGCGTGGCACTTTTCATTCGCTGTATCTGATTCTAGGATTATCGCTGTGTGTGTATGTGTTTCCTTTGAATTCCAACCAGATGACTAGCGTCCATGGTCTTTGCCCCTGACACCCATGGGGTCCATGGGTCGGCGGCGCGGTTCTCCCCGGCCAAGCGAAATCCTTTATAGCGGGATTGCGCTCCAGCTGATGTTTGACACTGACTCTCGCTTGAGATGTTCAAGTGGTCCATATTGTGGTTGCAGTGCAAATCCCCCCCCCCCCCCCTCCCACAGGAAATGATAATGATGCTATTGAATTTAAGAGTTTGCATTATATGCTGTCATGTCACAATATGATAGGCTAAAGAAATGTCATACCTGAATATCTTGATTATGCCGACGATGAGCTACTCCATATAAATCCAGTCGTGTCCCCGTAATTAACAAACACTAGAGCCAATCGCCGAAGGCTGGGGAAATGACCGAGATTCCACGAAGGTGACGTCACTACAAGATGGCGCTACACTACTGTTTTTTTGGTGGGCGGTAATTCGCCTCCGGTCACCGAACCCTAGACTGTTACAGGAAATGCTTCGTGAATCGCGAGTAACTGGCTTGCCTCGGCGATAGGCCTACAACTTACTGAATAAAACTATCTAGCTGGTAACATCAACTACCACAATAACAACCATATCAGCACCCCAGATATTCTCATTTAGGAGAATAGTTGTCAGGAACTTATAGGTTCATCTGCATGTTTAATTTTGCAACTCTTCTCCAAATATTGGGAGGGGCATCTGATTATTATGTCTCCCAAAGAAAATACTGCATAATCTGATGCGGTCAAAGTGACCCCATATTATTACAATCTCCTTTTTCATACAATTTTTGCGGCATAAAGGTGAATTTCTCAAGGAAACTTAGTTTTCTGACTAATTTAACACTTGAGTCCAAATAGGTAAATTGGCTATCTAATTCGCCGTACCTCAACTTCAACTTGTGATGGATGTTTTGAACATAAAGTTAGTGCCAGTTCGGAATTCGAAAGTACCCAGCACGCCGTCTTCTGATCGCACACAATATTTGCAGAAATTATACGAAACTACATAAATTCGTTTATTTCGCCGGCTTTGCCAATTCCTTTGGAATTTCTCAATGAAAAGGACATTTGTAGAAGCTAGATTTTTATTCTAGTTTTAGGGTGAATTATCCTATCTGCCTTTCGAAAAATTCCACTTGGAACTTAAATTTTTCTAATCCCAGCCTCCGCCCGGCACAATTTGAATTTTAAAAAGTGCCAACAACGCCGACGCGGAACGTTTTTTTTTTTTTTGGGGGGGGGGGTAGAAATTAGATGCCAAAAACGACCAAAATTTTTCATTATTTTCGATTTGGGCAGTTCAACTAGAATCTTGGTCAAAAACTATTTTGTGGCTGAATTGTCACATCTATTCCCAACTGGATTCTGATAAATATTGGGTGGGACACCCCATAACCCCTCTAAGCGCCCTACGACCTTCTCTGCGATAACCTAGTAACAACTGTAAAACTGGTAGCGGACCACCATTAGACTCCCCATTGACTTATACCCTACATTGCCTACCGTTTAGCGGTCCCTTAATCCTTGCGCGACCTACTTGGAGGTCCAAGCAGCCAATCATTTGAAAGCAGAGAAGTGTAAGGCAACATGGCACTTACAAATTTTCATAGGTCGACCGATTACTTTTTCCGCTAGAAGAGCTTGAAGTTAGCGGACGCCTTTCACTCGACGTAATTCTGCCCAGACACCAGTTTTGCTCCAATTCTCCTGTGAAGGGTCAAATTAGGTAACATTTACCTGGATTCTCACCAAACTCACACCATTTGTACTTCAAATATGCCCTTTCCCTTGCAGGCAAAAATGAACCCATCAGATATTGATAGGTACAGAAAATGGGTTCCAAAAATTTTTTAGGCACTATTTTTTTTAAGTGAGCAAAATTCTCCGCGTAGGAATATCGCTGATGGGCGTCCGCTACCAACTGCTGCAGTTAAACGCTATTACAACCTAACAATATACACTCGGAACCATACAGGCTAGGAGTGGCCGACTGAAAGTCTAATTTGGGCTCGCGGAAAACTACTACTTTCCACTCGATAAATAACCTATTATGACGTTCGAAGATATTCACACTCGCTTGACTTCTACACTTAGCTTGATAAAGACAATGCATGTAAATGGTTGGTATGAAATACGACGAAAACGAGGGTCAGCGGCGTAACGTCTCTGGGCTCGGACGGGGCAAACCTAGCGTCCCCGACCTATTTTTGAACGGCACTTTTTCAATTGGGAAAGAAACTATGAACGAGACAATGGACATATTTTTCTGTGCGTGAATACGTTCGTCGTCGTACACCATATGCCCCTGCAACTGCAAAGCTCGTTTCCTTTTTATAAATTTACCGCGCGACTGACTCAAGAGGTACACACTGGAACTGATCGTTCGAATTTGTGGTTATGCTCTTGGTATGGGAGAAGGTACTCACCGCAATTCAAATTGCACCAGCTGACTTGCAGTCACTGAAAATAGACTTGAGTAAGTCAGTCAAGAAACTTTAACGTCAATGAGCACAATTGAGCAATGAGGACCAAGTAGATTCCATCACATGGAGCAGTCAACGTTCGCGTTGAAAGTTGGTGTTCCTATCAGTTTGGTTCTCCTAAGTAGGGGGACCGTTCCTCGTTTCTTTAGCGAATTTGCTTCGGACACCAGACCACAGGACCGGAGGGGAGATTCACAGCCGAAACGTTCTATCGAGTGATTGACACTACTACCATCCAGTGGAAGAACGATTCAGATACCTTCAACCGAAGAATCTTCTGTTGACATTTGCGTTCGCGTAACCGAAGACTGTCAGCGCGTATGCAGATAAATACAAAAGAGACATAAGCACATACGGCGTGGATGTAACATCTCCCCGCAAGTTTACACAACGCCTTGTTAATGAGATTGAGTCGGTCCGTTGGTGGCTAGTTGTATGACATGTCACACATTTCTGAGTTCTGAGTCTTCTTAATGACCTGTGACCTTAGAACCTACTCAAAGCTGTTATCGGCTGTGGTCCTACTTATTACACTTCTATATTCATAGAGGCGACCGCAGAAAGATCATTCTCCAAGTTGAAGCTAATCAAGACTTACCTTCATTCACCTTTCTCAAGATCGGCGGGATTCGCTGGCTATCCTTCCCATCGGGAGCGAGGAGGCATGGTCCACATGATATAGATGGACTAACCGATATGTTTGCTGACAAGAAGGCCATGCTGCAGTAATTCAGCTCTAGTCGTTCTAAGTTCTCGGGAACTTGGATATTATTTGTTTCACAGAGTTACGCCTCGGTGGAAATATACATGTTATCGCTCATTTGGTCTTATTGTCTTTCATCTCTTTGGTATTCTAGCATTGGCACACATTTTTCTTCATTTCCCTCAAAATATCTGTCTACACTACGTGCCACCGAGGTTGGCTCTTCGCTTAAATAAGTCATTTGAAACTTGGACGACCCTATGATGCCCACCTGAAAAAAAATCGTGACGACACTGGATTCAAAACCTTTTTAAAGTACTGTTTCCTGCAATCTGAGTAACTCATCTCTCTCAAAGTTTCTCAACGGTCCGTACATTGTGGGAAAGCGATGATGGCCCTTCGTTATTTAGATACACAACAAAGTCATCCCCCACATTTCATAACGGAGTGCTAAAATGGAGGCGGGTGGGTTCCTAGCTCCACCTGTTTACGTAAATTTAAAAATTGCAGTTGGTTCTTGGTAATTGAGATTGGTAATCACTTGCTGACAAATTCTTTCAAAAAAATATATGAAGAGAGCCCGTAGATGCTGTGTTGCCAATTATTTGTGTATATCCTCCAGAGTGACAACTTCTTAAAACATTTTCCTTTACTCAAATCGCACATCCAGATGTTTTCAATTAAGCTCGGCAAGTGCCATTTCCGGCCATCTAAAAGGTATTACAAGCTACAATGAGCTGTGAGATACATGTCAACTATTGGTGGCGCTTTGCTTAGAAAGTATTAAATGCACCACCCACCCCCACCTCTGGAATGGATCGACGCCCTTTCTTGCAGTAGCATTATGGCATGCTTCTTTAAAAGCCGTGTCTTCAGGGGGCCATAAATGGATCGCACGCAAACCCTGTGTAATCCAATGAAAAGTGTGGCGTAAAGTGTGGTACCTAACCGTAAATTCTGTCAATGTTGTCGTCCTTCTTCCACCCTATTACCCCTAATCCCATGAGATAAACTCTTGCTGCAGTGGACCATACCAGTGCAAACAAGACACAGAACTGTGTCGTGATTTCTTGCCATAGCTGACAGGCTTGTGGCATTTAAGGCCAAACCAGAACACAAGCTACAATTAGCTGTAAGATACGTGTCAACTATTGGTGGCGCTTTGCTTAGAAAGTATTAAATGCACCACCCACCCCCACCTCTGAATGGATCGACGCCCTTTCTTGCAGTAGCATTATGGCATGCTTCTTTAAAAGCCGTGTCTTCAGAAGCCCTAACTGCAGTCGCACGCAAACCCTGTGGTAATCCAGCTGTGTCTTCAGGGGGCCATAAATGGATCGCACGCAAACACTGTGGCAATCCTGATCAGCCATGTCATGGGGCGGTGTGTCTAGGGCTTAATTTCTACTCTCAAATTTAACTAGCAGTGGAGCATCGATTCCGTTCAGTGGTTTGGTGGTGAGGCACTGGCTTTAACTGTGCAACTCCGTACCTTACTGCCCCCACCAACAAAAAAACCCCCAAAAAAAAAAAAACCCACAGAACCCCCCCCCACAAAAAAAACAAAAACCAAAAAAGAAAAAAAACAACAAACCCCAAAAAAAAAAAAAGAAAAAAAAAAAACCCAGCAGTATGGGACGTCAAAGGGAATTCTTGTCGAGGTAATTGCTGTTATATGTGTAGTCTAAATATGATTCTGTCTAATTCTTGATGATGCTGGCATGTGTTAATAAGATGATGAATACATCATTATAATGGCGAAAACTAGTGTGACGGTATATGGCCACTTTAATGATGGTATCGGAGATAATTCTCACCGCTATGATAACCGGCGAAGTGGCCACTTTTATGGTTGATGAGTGATGACAAACTCGACAGTACAAAACTGCACAACATAATCCTCGTAGTAAAGGCTGCATCAAACCGAGGGCAGTAGGTTACACGTTTTCTTCCCAGCAAAATCCTGTCACGGATGTGTACCATGTCAACTAACTACATGTCAACATTGGTTCCCATATCACCTCTGATATGAATTCGCTTACAAACCAATGACATTATTGACAGTGCCTCGTTGGTGTAACTTATAATAGCAAAGATCAATTCATACTGTCATATCATCATTTGTATCTTTGTGATCGCTATCAAAGTACAAATAATGTGTAATAAAACTAGTTCGAGCGGGACTTCGGCGCGCAATATTAGTTTTGACAGGAACGTAGCTGCTTATCTATACTGTTTCTTTTGCCCAAATTATATGATGTAGCTATGGGTTCATATCCGTGCTGAATAGGACGTTCTTACGGTCAATTCGAACTGGAGCTACGGTTCAGCAAGATTGTGTTATTTTTACTCCCCACTCGAAACATTTTTTTTTTTCTGTAAACAGATTGTCGTGTAGACTAATCTAATCTCTTCGACCAATTCCATACACTTGATGAGTCGACTGGTCTTGCACTGTTTGTTCATTAGAGCTGAAGAATTCAAGTGGATCAGTTGTGATAACGCCTTCGCGATAGGATTTATTGACCCCCTTTGTCTGGACTTCACCCAGTAGGAATGAAACACGACTATATATTTGAAGCATGTATCCGGGCCAACCGGTGCGAATGCCCTGCTGCATTCTAAAGAAGTTTAATATTAGCAGCACCGCCTTATTTTGTTGGCATGAAAACCAACGGGAATATCTATATCGATGCCTTATTGAATTTTGTCTTCTGTTTAAACAAAAAATAACCGTAAGAGGAATCCTAATGTCACATCAGGCGAGATCTTCTTTCCGCACTTGAAAGAGATGAGAACTATTGCTGAAATTGTGGTTCAGTTTTAATTTAACGACACTCGTGAATCCTGATATATGGCCGAATAACACTCGTACTTATAGTTTTCTTCCGTAAGTTTGGGCGGCTTTAACGACTATAATGAGTCTGAGTACATTACTGCTTCATTAAGTGAATCCAGCGTCATAAATTAAGGTCTTAAGAGGAAGTAACTGTTCGTAGACAAAAATTGTTACACTCACAAAAGGAGTTATTTGCAAACTAATTTGGTGAATTTGGCCGCACAGGGGTGCATACTATAGTTATGTTACAATCAAATACTCTCTAAGTGATGTTACGCTAAGCTTATCGTGTCTGGTATGAGAAAACGTTTGTTGCCTATTGTTGAGACGTCCGTTTACTCAAGAATGTGGTGGTTGTGTGCAGAGCATGTTTAGGACCTTACTTTTACCCAGGATTTAAGTTCTGTGGATGATCAACTGACTTCTCCGAACTATGGTACCATTGGAGTCTTGAAAACTTGCTACTTGGAGATGGGACTGCAGCACGGATTAGGCGTAGTGTTGTGTAATGATTCACTTCTAGCAAAGACTTAATCACTGTAATTCCGTGTTATTTTTCACCACGAGCGTTTCCAGAGGGACACAAATCGACATGTGCGAATCATTCATGTTGCCGTTATATGAACTACAAAACTGACCTCCTTCGATTCCTCGGGATTTGATAATCGGGGCTAAAGTATTCTCAGGACGGTCTCTGCCCAACACTAATTCCTGGGACTGAAACGCTTTTTTTAACCAATTCACGTCAATAACTTGTCAAGGCATAGGCTTTTGGCATAGGATAGGCTTCCGGCCTATGCGCATTTAGAACGAGTCGGCTGTTAAAACATTGTGGGAAGAAGCATTGGCGAAGGTGCATTTCTATTTGACGAAAGGAAGGTTTCAAAGTCCAGGATTATTAATAAAATACTATTTCACAGGGGAACTTTGAGGTCTGTGGAATGAGGTGAAGTCTTAGACAGTTCCGCATTTGCAGTCTTGGACATATGTATGACATTACTGGATCAATCAGCATACGCGTAATTGACAGCTAGCAACTATTTACTGTTCGCCTGATATAGAAAGTAGACAGAAATCGTGATAGTGCCATTACTCTTCGTGATTATATTAGTTTGAACACAAATCGCATCGAAGTCTCCTGTCCAAAAGTTGTCTATTGATAATGTGACAGCACACAAACTCACCGGAATGCACTTTGGTTATATCCGGCAATATCATATATCATGATGGGAGATTTATATTGTAACACCTCAGACCACATTCAGTATGAACACCTGTGGGGAGGAGGTCACCTTATCGTTTCAAATTACGTTGACTTTATTGTGTGTTCTGTCTCTTGTTTTGGGGTTCATCGGTAAACATGGTTTAGCGGCCGTGCTTCTCACCAAGAAATTAAGGACATTCTCCAACGTCTTTCTCGTGAACTTGTCGGTTTCGCAGATCTGGGAGCGCTGTTGACCGGTTTTCCAACCTTGCTCCTCGGTCTCTACGGGCACGAGGTCCTGTGGGATAACGCCTGGATCTGTCAGTTGCTCCTGCACTTCACGTTTCTCTTCATCTTCACATCGATCACGACTTTACAAGTTATTGGCCGTGTGGACCGTTACCTGATAATCACGAGGCTCCGGGGGGTCTACAATTTATACTACGGTCATGGACGGGTATGGGTTGTGGTAGGGAGTATTTGGACAGTCGCGCTGGTCATGACGGAGTTCAGCCTATTCTCTTCCTTCGTTTGTGGGGATGCGTACGCGGAATCCCTTCACACCTGCTACATTGATATTGCGAACCCAGTGTCTATGGCTTTGCCTCACCATAGCCCTGTTTCTATCCTGCGTTCTGTGCATGTTCCCCGATCCCGCTCTTCTATGTTATCACCTTTCGGAAAATACGGATTGCGCGAAGACGGAGTCGTGGCACTGGAATTAATGCTGTTACATCCGCTTCGGGGAATCAGTCGACGCCACACGGGATGTTGACTTTTTCCAAAGAAGAAACTTACAGTGACCAGGATGATGGCCACAGTTATTTAGCGGCTCGTTGTCGCTGGGCCACTATGCTGTTCACTCATCTCAGTTACTTAGGCGGTAGATCCTGTCCCGAATACATGTGCGCATTACGTCTGCGCCCTCCTGGCGCTCTTCAACTCCTGTCTCAACCCGATGATTTACGCCGGGGTCAACAAATCATTCAGACGCTCTTCTTGGACCTTTTGAAACGCCAAACACAGACGGAATCAACAGCAGAAGTAACTATATCTATGAATCTGACGTGATTGTCAGTTGTACAACATGCTCACTCAGATACATTGTGTGTGTTAGTGTGTGTGTGTGCGCGAGCGTGTGTGTGTGTGTGGTGTGTGTGTGTGTGTGTGTGGTGTGTGTGTGTGTGTGTGGTGTGTGTGTGTGTGGTGTGTGTGTGTGTGGTGTGTGGTGTGTGTGTGTGTGTGTGTGTGTGTGTGTGTGTGTGTGTGTGTGTGTGTGTGTGGTGTGTGTGTGTGCAGTTCAAGTATGGGAATACCACCTTCATCTTCCGCATCCATGATATGGAATGGCAGCATTTTCTGCGTTTAAGTGTCAACTGAGCTGGAACTCATTCCTCAGTATGTAATAATTCAACTAACTTTCCAAAAAGTTTTCGATTTTCCAATTGTATGTTTATGTCAAGAGACACTATGACATGGCGGTATCGATGGTGATAATATTGATCATCTACCCACCCTAACAATTATGTAGTAGAAACGTTATGTCTCTCTGGGTTTTTATTTGTTCCATTTTGGTAGTCTGATGTTGGGACAAGGAGGGTTTCGGAGGAGGTTATAGTCAGTATACGTAACCACCGTAGTCTGTATTTGACATGTCGGAAAATTGGTTTGAATAATGTCACGGCGAAATCTGGACAGCTAATTTTTGAATGCGATTGAAAATGTGCGACTTCCCGGCGGCGATGTTCGTAACAGGACCGATTTGAAAAATATGAGAATACTGTTAAGAATTGTTACCAATTGCCCAGAAGGGGTATTCTCGTGGTTTTTGTGAAGCTCATATAGTGCAATGAAACGTTCACAACTAGTTAAAAAAACGTTCTCATTAGAACAATGAACGTGCGATATTTCCTTCCCCGTCTATCCGAAAAGGCGGCTGTGTCAAATTATACTGTTCTATAACCCTCGGTGCCAGTGTGCCAATGTACCGATATGGTAGTCAATGACGTGACACGCGAGTTTCAAAGTATATTCAGATTACAATCTGCTGCTGTTGCAGCGGAGGCTCTGCATAGGGATATAGGAGAAATAATGTTGTCTCACATGCAAGCAAGGGGGCCATGTGGACCACTAAGAATACCAGAGGCAGTGGCGTCGCTAGACATCTTATTATTACTGGGGGCACAGTGATGTACAGAAGGCATCCCCGGGAAGGGAAATCTCGTCACGCTATTGTGGGGGGGATGGGTTGGTTGGGAGTTGTCCTCCCCTTTGAGAGACGTTTGAGTAGGTGAGAGTCCCAAATCTGCCAGTGCCACATTCCATGTGGGCGGAGGCACCTTCCGGTGGTGCGTCCCATGCACTCCTTGGCGACACTGACCAGGATTGAGGAATTGGGCCAATAAAAAACCCCATCCCCCTCCTTTTTCAGATGGTAACGAGTCTGTTTTTATGTACTGCAGATATTGGCGCATACAGTAATGTTACGTACTGTGGACCAGGGAGTGATAGCATAACTTCACCGTAGTTAAGTTGGATGCAGTTCCGTCAAAGTTATCATGCATGGACTATTGTCGCAGGTCACCCTACAAATAAACTACCTATTCAAAGAAAAAGTGACCAGGGGATCCCAGTAATCTTACGTATCTAGCAGGAATACAGCTATCGACGAGATTGCCCCATCAAGGTGATAGGTAAACTGTAATGTCTAAATTTATGTTATCACGTCGGCACATGACTCCTCGGGATTCGCATTGTGGACTCTTACTTTACGTGAGAACGCCCACACCAATTGAGCTATATGAAGCCCAAACTGGCGGTCAATGTGGGTTCCATCATCTATACTTGAAGTAGTCTAGTTCTATTTGTGGGATTGTGGATTTCAATATTCCCCTCCCCCAGAGATCAAATGTGATTACATCCGACCTGAATAATTATTATCCAGTATAGAGTTGCGGAGGATACTATATTGTATATATTTTATTTGCGCCACGTGAGCGAGAGCCAGTAGTGGCAATCTTCGTGAAATATGATCAGAGAGGCAAAAAAGGCGGATATCTGGCTTGGTGGAAGCTCAAGCTCCACTCAGGTATGCCATCGTCATTACCACGCAATATCTAGTAAGTTCGCTGTATGTCACACATGATTTAACAGGATATCAGGTTGAACATTCGCAAAATAAAGCACATGCTTCGAGTTCGAACAACGCAGCTGCGGGGGCTGATGATCCCGACATCTCGGCCCGAGTCTAACTGCTTTCAGTTGTACAGACGACGAGCCGTGCTTACCGGGAAAGTTAAGAGAAACATTTAGGGAGGAGAAGAAGGAAATTCTGGATAAGATCCCGAAACTGGAAGTGCAAGTAGTTTTTAGAGTTTGAAAAGAAGCAGTACCAAGATATTCATGATTTCATTCAGTTATAGGATATTTAATATTTTTCAGGATTTTTATTTAGTTTATAAGTATTCAAGTCAGTCTTCTATTCTAGCATCTGATAACTCATCTCCAACCCACATCTTTGTTTGTTGTTGTTGATATGCGGTTTCCTTCCTGTAGGAACTGTCGAGCTCTTGGTCAGGTGATAGGAAATAAATCTCATTTGCTGGCAGTACCAGACTCGTGCGAACTAACATACACATGATTGAGTGATAGCATACTGTACAGTTATATTCATTGTTTCTAATGTTTTGATTTTCATTGTCAATGTCTAGGCTAATATGTGCTATTCTTTTTTTTCTCTCTTAACAGTTATCGCATTTACATATGGTCGTTCCGTAACCAGCCTTCCTGTGATGAACAGATTTCGAACCTAAATGAATTTACCCTTCATGATGAAATGAATAAAATTGTCCACACTGGCATCAGATACGCATCGACTGTAGAGAAACGACTGACGAACTTTTGAAAGCAGCAAGATGTGACATAATCATTTCGAGGGGGGGGGGGACATGGTAGAGCAACTTCCCATTTATGTTCTTATTGGAACCTACCAAATAGTTGCGGCAGAAGCAAAAAAAAATCAGCAGTGGTTACTGTACTTGGAATCTGTGTGCAGAGGCGGATCCTGTAGCGATACAGGCACGCGCCCTCATTCAACGGTCATAGAAGAGAAAAGAACCAAAATGATAATACATTTAAAATATGCTCACTTATAGGCACCAGTTTGTAGATCAGCCCTTCTGCTAAATCGAAAATGGCGACCTCTTCTCCCACAGGATGGCCGATCATCTATTTGCGCCTCTATCGAACAGTCTGGTGTGCATACGGATGCTAAGTGGACCCCTCTCGCGAACAAGAGAACGTATGAAACCTGTCACATGTACCCGATGTAATAGATCATGGTTATGTATTGAGTGACGCAGTAGGGGAATGTATCCACAACATTTTAAAACGTGTTTAAGATATTTGGAAACACTTTCACCTCAATTTTACATCAAAATTTTTTTATACAGGACAGATATTCTAATACGTTCACGATTCGTGCAAAACGAATTTACCCTATGAAATGGTCTGTTATGATAGAATACCGACGAGCTTATTTAACTAATTTCGTGGATTCGAAAATTTGAAATTGACGAAGCTAAAATGTGCACAGGATGTATTATGTCGCCAATCCATAACGATACTAGGGTGGTTGTGCAGGAATCATTGCACTGGATATGTTATATCAAACTATAACCACAGTTTTGCCCATCTCCCTGTACATCATTTGTTTTGTTTCAAATCTAATCTCCTCGCAGGAAAAAACAACAACAGTGAATCAGTTCCGGGCAATTATGACAAGCCACCGACAGAATAATCGAATCTCGCTCTTGCAATGATGGATGATATACCTATTTTTGTGTAGTGATGAGGTTCTGTGTCATTACTATTATTTATTTATTTACTTCATTATGTGAATCATTAACATATGAGTCACATTGTGATCGACATATTAAGCTAAAGAATGCTCTTATTCGCCTGCTCAGGACTCGACAATAGAATTTTGATGGCAGGTTGATCGAATGTATTGACACACCGAGTGTCCATGCGGTGCGGTGCGGTTGTCGGCGACAGATGGGGATAGGTTTTCAATCAACGTCCCGCTATTTGCAGTCATAAACATTTCCCCCCTCGCATAATCAGCGTAATGACGGCACCGGCAGAGGCGTATAATCATAAATTATACGAGACCCTGAGGTTGAAGTTTGTAGAGAGTATGCCTTAAGTCACACGAAAAGAGGGATCAAATGAGATAGTGCCAATCAGATCGCTTCATTCTTTAAAGCTGCAAGGATGAGAACGTCCCAGAGGGACAGGGGGGTTAGCATTTTAGAGCATGTCGAAGGAGGGACATGTGATCCCTCTGTTCGTGGACGTCTAGGTATATCTCTATCAAACGTAACCTTAGGGTATCGTTTAACTTTAGCTTATGCCTGACGTCCCACTCACTACGGTACAAATGAGACTTTAAAGCCGAGCGTTCAGACATGCATAAAATATATATAAGGAAGAAATGTTTTACATGTGTTTAATTGAAACACTCATGTGAAGAACACAAGGAAATGTTGCTTATCTGGGACAACATAGAATTAGTTGTAATCTTCTTAAGGAGTGCTCAGTAAACAAAGGGACACCCTTTTTAAGGGTGGAGTCCTAAAAAGAACATTTCATTAGTATGGCAATAATAGCTTTAGCTGTTGTTGGCACGCGGGGTGTTGTGGGAGTTGCTCGCTTACTGTGGGTAGAGACAGCAGCTGCTTGTTCGGGTGAATGAGCCTTGGCATATCGGTGGATACCCCCCCCCCATGTTGCACAATGCAGGTAAACCATGGTGGGTGGTCCCCAAAATGGTAACAACAATTGTGCTTGTCCTCTCTCACTTTGTTGAAGCACACGGCCAAGCAGGTGAAACGGGGGAAAAGCATTAAAGAATTTGTCCCGCCAATGTGAAAAGAAAATGGGCATCGATCAATGAGGCAGAAGGGAAGAACTGCAATCTGTGTGTTCAGCCTGGGACGCAAATAAATTATGTCTGGCTGGCCCAGAGTTCACATATCTTCTGAAAACACAGCTCTATTCAACATCCAGTCTGTTCATCAAAGGCATTGCGGATAGGGAAATTGCCTCCGCATTCACTCTCCCAGAAATGTGGGCACACGTCAGACATTTTATTTTGTTGGGCCCATAACCAAATTTGTTTAGTAGAACGGAATTTCAAAGAACTGTACCCCCGTAGAGCATTGATAATGCAACAGCCGTGTGTGTCAGTCATCCTACGGACATGTTTGTGACTCATTTCTAACAAAAGTTTGAGGGCAAAATTTTATAGCCAATATTTCCAAAACATTGATACGATAGCGTTTTTCTTGCACCATCCATTGTCCATAGCCTGCAGTTTGGGGTGGTGCAATAAGCACCCCAACCCTGCAGGGAGGCATCCGTGAAAATGACCAAATCTGGCTCTTTTGCAGTAGCAAACTTGCCTGGTTTGGCAAATTCTTTTCCCACAAGTAATTCGTCAATAGCCTGCCTCTGCAAGGTGACGCGTGCATCAAAATCACCCCATTCTGAAGCGCTTTAATTTTAGACATGTCCAGGGTGGGGGTACGGTAAAACAGGGGCCATACGACTCCTGGGAGGAAACAGAGCAACTAATGGCCTATGAACTCCTTGCAAGCATTCTTATAGTTTTTTTTGTGATTTCCTGAACGTTTGTAGGTCCGCCAAAATAGCGAAGTACTCTTGTCTGCTTGGGTGGTTTTAACATGGTTCCCAGAGTTTCAAAGAAACCCCAGATAGGTCAATGTTTATGACATGGTTTCGGGTTTTTAGATTTTTGGTTAACAATGAAACTAAAGCCTGGAGAAGACAGCTGCTGCTTGAGGAGCGCCTGAGAACATTCATGATAAGTTTCTGCCCTTGGTATATATATCCATTCAAGTAGGCACACAATAACATCTCAACTTACGTAAATGCGAAAAGCACTGGTTTAGGTATCTTTGTAAAAAGGCTGCGGAGGGGCAGACGCCAAACATTGGGAGGCAAGGTATAATGAACACTTGTTCTCTAATAGCGAACCGTAAGATCATGCTTCATGACTTGATCGGTACCATGTAAGTAAGGGCATCTTCAAGTCCAAGAAGCCATAAACAATTGGGTTCGAATAGATGGGACAGTCTGAGCGTGTCCGTTTAAAAGGTGTGGTACTTGCATACTTTGTTCAGATTCTTTTAGATTTAGGATCATTCGGGAATGTACCATCAGGTCTTGACCTGAAGAAGATATTTGATAGGAAACTCAGAGGGTCATGATGCACTTTCTCTATCACGCCCTTCTGGGCATAAGCTTGGACACTTCTGCAGATGCCAAAATCTGCTCTGTAGGCGAAAGCGAACAACATATTTGTTTTTGAAACGTATAAAATAGATTGGGGCAATTCATTGAACTCTAAGGCATAGCCGTATATTTTGCATATCTCAGAGTCTGAGGTTAGTCTTTCCATGATGAGACAAAGTGTTTCAGTCATCTGCTATGGCCCGAGAAAGGGAAACGGTAAGAGGGCAGAATGACGGGAACGAAAGAACCTTTACCATTGTCACACTTTCTTGTCGTCGATAGACTCGGTGGCCTAAAAAAAGGCGCTGTACCGGACAGTCGGAACCCCCGACCTCGACCCCGTCTTCTTGCAGGGGGTGTTGATAAGAGGCACAACCATAAGACTTCGGTTTGCGCTAAACCTGGGCTGACTCGTCGGCCTCTGTTATATCCTCATATGTTGTGATAGACATCCCGAAAAGCAATTAGCGATGTGATCGGACGGCCTGCTAATCGTTTATATCGGGTTTACAATTGAAAATTATAAGATTACGTTAACCGCACTGGTTGAATTCCGATATTGGCCATGGCCCAAGTAGTGCCAATGCGGCGGTGGTGACATTTGTCATTACCGTTTCTATCAAGCGCATTTTTGCAAGAGATCCCATTGAGGACCGAAGCAAGAGCAGTCAGTGCCTCGACATGAATCATTTGCCAATCTCTGCCTAATGTCTCTGTTGCGTGCACCATTCCCGGCAGGTGATCCATATCAGCCTATTTACGTGGGTCGTCCGGAGCTGCTCTTACATGATTGGGCACTATAACGGTTGAAAGCGCTGTGCATGGCTCTTGCGAAGCTTTTAGTGCAAATGTTATTACCAGACTTGCTACCTTGTCCTGAAATCTTGGCCCCCACATTTTGCCAAACTCATGATCTGTAACGAGTGCAGACAATAGTCTGCCTCCTCCGAAACCGGGGGATGCCGCTTGAGCACCAACCGCCACTAGAGTCAGCATCATCAGTTAACCCAAAAAGGGAGATTAAATCATCTTCTACAGAGAGGGTCTCTGCCCTGGGCGAATTGGGGGAGGGGGGGGGGATTCAGCCAAATGTCTTCTGCAGTCGTTTCGCAGATCCCTGGTTGGGGCCATTTACTGTCTCTGAAGTTTTTGCAGCTGTGATTGCATTTGCAACATCACGTTTTCAACTCTGACATGTCTTTTTGCCGTTAGTCCTGACGTTCCTTCCCCGGAGGGGGAGGGAAAGGAAAGTGACAGGCTCCTGAGGGATACGTCTCAGCATAGTCAAGGTCTAACTCGTCCTCCATCAGCCTAACTTGCCGAGGACAGAAAAATGTTGCCATCAGCAGAATGCCAAAGACACGTGCCACAGTAATTTTTCTAATTCGCCTGCCGAGGAAAGAGCGGTAAATCTTTATGTTGCTCAGTAGAACTGCTAAAGACAGTGCACAGTAATTTTGCCCAACTCGCTGCCGAGGACAAAGCGGTTTATCTCGAATAGTTTATAACGAGCCTGCCGAAGTTAGAGCTCTGGTTGCTCGGCATAAGACTAACAGTCTGGCCTATGCAAAGGCTTAGCCTAACTTGCGAAAACGCCAACTTAACTAGCCTAGGCTAGTAGAGTACTGATAATAAGCAGTCTGCCGAGGTCAGAACTGCCACATCTCCTTTTCTACCCATTAACAACACGAACGGTGACGCAGGCTCAGTCCTCTTCACGCAAAATGTTTTCATTCCTTCTTAGTTGTCAATAATCGGCTTGTTGCCTCCCCTTGAAAACGCAAGCCTCACTCGAACAGCTGGCCATTGGAATCGTCGAACATGGGTGTTCTCATAGTTGCATGAAGCATGACAATAGTTCTCTACGGAGTTCTGTAAAAGCAAAGGGGAAAGGGGTGTCACACCTTCGCACCCCCGACCCCATCTAAGAAAATCGACTTTCTTCCTCATTACGGTGAATTTCTAGTGCCATGATCGAGACTGAGTAATTATGATGCTCACCAGGTAGCCCCTTCCCGCCCCAGTCCCGTTATCCATCCATGTAGTAACGGGTAGCGTATCGGACTGCAGTCGGTAGGGGTTTAGGTCGACTCCCGTAGGTGGGACGAACCGAAACTGGAAAAAGATTAACATGTTTTAACACTTTGGTTTCCTCTAATTTTACAATAGTTGACCAACTAAGTGAAAAATTATTAAGTACGTTTGAAGACACCAAAAGTGGGACAAATTAGTGGTCTTTGAAACGTGCGTAGCACTTTTTTTCACTTGGTGATGAAGTGTTTGTAACAACAAGGAATCAAGTTTCAAAATGCTATGTTGTATTGCAACATATCTGTAAGGAAATTGTGATATGCATATTTACAGAAGGGCGAAACCACTGTATGGAAAGGTGGGGGGGTCAAGAGCAATTGGGGGGGGGGGGGGCGGGGGGTCGATGGCAGGAGTGATGAGACAACTTTTGTGTGTTGTGAAAAAAAAAAAGCATTATGTAGGAGGGCTCTTCCCAAAAATGTCATGACCACCCGGGACCCCCCCCCCCCCCCCCCCCCCCAAGGGTTGGAGCCATTGTTTGAAAGTATGACAGTTTGGAGAATAAAATCATGCTGTTTTGGTTGTCTTTTTTTTATTCGAAAGTAATGTAACACCAAAAAAGCAATATACGCTGATAGTAAATGATAAAGTAATTCACAAACATGTCGTTGGGGGTTTTCTTCATTGTTCATCAAAAAAAGCTGGACAAAAATGCAAGCATCACTTTTCTATTCGTAATCTAAGGATTAAATCTTTTCAAATGTCCCACTTTTGTTGCCGAGTAATGTGGCCTCGTGTACATACAGCGGTGATTAGATCACAGATTTCGCTACAAGATGCGAATATCGCAGACAGGCAGCAACGGACGTTCGGAACGACAACATTTGGTTGAAACTTGATAAGGATACTAGTTTCACATTTATTTAGGCTGTTATAATATATATTAATCCATCATGTTCCGCAGATCGATAATGATAGTTTAATTGTCCATGTTGGTGTTAATTTTCATCTGGTCAAAATTTCAGGGAGGACTTTACTTTGGGGGGGGGAGCGTCCCCCCCCCATCCCGCTTGCGCCGCCTATGATATGCACCGACGTTACCGAACACTAAATCAAACCCTGAAGAGCGACAATACTTCTATGATACCCTTAAGAGTCCTATAATGCAGTTAGCAACAGGGCAATGTCACCTTGCTGGTGACAGGGACTACATTATCGTTAAAAAATGGGTTAGGCAATGTTGAGCACGTGCAATAGACAAGGAATTGTCCTGGTGAATACAATCCATGGAGTGACATAAAAGTGCTCAGAGAACCATGAAAACAGACCATAATCAGATAATCCACTGAGTAATCAAATTGACTAAAATTGAAGAGAATCGAAGTCCACAAATCGTTTACTCAAGATTGAAGAGCTTATGCGGGGCTCCACGTACACCGACACCGATCACAGATTAGTTATGGATACATAAAATATCAACTAGTATAGAAAAAGGTGGGGCAGAAACAAAACAGTGACAAAATGAAGGTGAAAACATCAGGAACCATTATGAGTAAGTTGTTGAACAATCTTTCTGAAAAGGATAACAATATATACTGGTACATAAAAAAAATGGGATAATGGTGTTAATATTGTAAACGTTTGCCAGGGAGCTTCGGGAGAGGTGTTGGGATATAAATAAGAAATTAAAAGGGGGAAATTGATGGAATTATAAAAATTGTGTGTCCACAACTCCAAAGAGAAAAAAAAAGAGAGGACAGTTCCGACAGCACAGAAACGAACTGATAAGAAAAATGTGAAAACACATAGGGAAGGGCAGAGAAGGGATGTGAAACTAAAGTAGAAGACATGAAATCAAGGGAAATGGAGAATCACTTTAAGAAACTTAACTAAATGATGTTGTTGATTTCACTGAAAAATAACAAAAGCGTAGGTATCGATGAGAATCACGCAGAACAGTTAAAATGCGGCTCCAAGGTCACCAATATAGGCATCGCAAGACTGCTAATATCTTCACAGAACGGGAAGGATATTAGAGAGGGAATAATTATTCCATTGCCCAAACGAACAAGTCGTGTCCAGTCCAGTCGGAAACCTAATACCTCGTCATTTTCTTGTCGATATTTGGATTTTTTTTTATAGCAATACGCATGGTCAGACGAGTAGGAGGGAAAATTAACAATGGAATACGAATCACACAAGGAACATACAGAACATGAAGGAGTACAGTATAATTTTCCATATATGTTTTATGATTTACACTGTTAAAACAGAAAAAGCCATCACCTCAGAAAATATCAAGTTGAAGACATTAGTAATGGCATGAGTAAAGTATTCGACACAGTCAGAAGAACACCTTGATTCCATATCTCGAAGGATTTCTAGAAAAACGGACGCGCATGATGGTACCTGCTGGAAGATGTCATACTGATCGTTAGAATTACTCTAGGGAAGAAGATAGTCATGAAAATTGGAGTACCTCAAGGAGATTGTCCCAGTCCCATTCTATTCACCCTATTTCTGGCACTAGAGGAAGAGAACAGACCACGATGAGACGGCCACCGACAGACAAATCATACTCAGAACACCTTCAGGACCATAGTTTGGATATCCCTGATGGCTATGTGTATAAAGAGCAGCAATTCTGCAATAATTATTGTATTTGTAGATGATATCTATCACCCGATGAGTCGTTGGATACACGGTGCAGACAGCGTTCAGACAAAACGTACCAAACATATAGAGGTCAACTATATAGGCCAAAAACAGAATAATACACCATTCAAGAGAGGCGAGGATGAGGCGTGGAACATTGAATATATCTGAAGAATATACGAAGCGAACAAAAAAAGTATAGCGAGGACATCCTTTCAAAACTGTAAAAATCGCTCACGCGCAAATTGGATATCATAATTGTTGGAAATAAGAATTCCGAGGCATACATTTTAAGCGTACGTGTCAATGTGCAAGAGCGAATTGTAGACCTTGAGCAGCTAGAGACGGAATCCATTGGGGAGTGGGGGATTTACTTAATTTGCCCTGCTAACATTTTCATTAGGGATTATATATTTTATATATATCATTAGCCCCTCCCCTTGTACGGTCAAAT
Organism: Sclerodactyla briareus; assembly: GCA_026419785.1. Classification (NCBI taxonomy): domain Eukaryota; kingdom Metazoa; phylum Echinodermata; class Holothuroidea; order Dendrochirotida; family Sclerodactylidae; genus Sclerodactyla; species Sclerodactyla briareus. The sequence continues at coordinate 95,668 of JAODTK010000910.1, forward strand.
TTCCGTGAGATGGACAGGGTGTCATCCCTCCCTCCACTGTAACCCTGTTCATATCCCGGATACTTTTTTGGTCATTTTGTTATACCAGTGAGTTCTCTAGCATACATAAGGGACATGTTACAACATGCAACTATCTATTTGAGGATATCGACTTATCTATTGAAGTGGTTAATAACACACGCATGTTTACATGCTGCCAGCTTTAACTCCTAGAAACGGTCGGTATTTCGACCTGGAGGGGATACCCCTCCATAATGCAAAACACAAACAAGTTCAAATTATACAGCTCCTAGCATGTCTTGCCAAATGGTTCGACAATATTTCCTGTGAGTAACACCAATATTAGAGAAATGTATTCCAATGATTGTTTCAAAACATTTTTATGGAACGCTTTGACAACGATTTTCTAGGAAGTGTTCAGCGTTGTGGGATTCTCACCAAAATGATATTGTCAGTTTTCCCTTGGTTTGATGTTACCTCTGATTTTTACGAAAAAAATAATGATATGAAAACCACGTTGGCCTACCAGTGGTAACCAATGATGTGACAAAGTGAGGTACAAAGAAAGCCTGAGAGAGTGAGAGCCTATACCTACAGAATAGAATGCACCGCCGACCTGTATTCCTCACAGAACAGCCTACTTGTGGTACCTCATCATAGGAATCACATCTGACCTCCAATGACTTCGAAATACCCTACCTGTTGTTCCGGACCATCTGTAGTCCACATTCCCAAGTTTGTTAAATTAGAAACGTCGCATGATCACGCAACTTGACTCCCTGACCTTGTAATGACTTCATGTGTTCAGGACTACAACAATCCACACTACCGGGTTTTTTCAAATCCTTCAAGGTGGGAAATTCGCGAGAACAAAAATACCACTGGTGACCTCGAAATCAGCGTCATGTTTTTCGGACCAACTTTGCCCCACCCAATACATTCTTGTAAATCGATAAACTCAGTATTTTCCGTGTGAAACCTACGACTCGAGGAAGCAGACATGGCAAGTGATTCCCGCTTTCGGAGTCTCATCCGAGGTTTCATTAGGGCGGGCCATATGTACCAAGTTCGCAGATCAATCGGATAAGCGTTAAAAAGTTCTTGCGCTAACGCCTCAAGTTTCCTGGCGGCGGCGGAGACGGCGGCTACACAACCCAAAACCATAATATTGAATAGGAAGGATTCTATCAGTGCGGTGGCGGGATTTGGTATGAATGTGAAAATCGTATACTTAAGGTTGATATAGAAGGGGATGAAGATATCAGCTGCTCATGTAATATGATGTTGATTGCACTTTTACAAATGTTGAGTAACTAACACACCTATCCCTGTGTCGTGTAAGCAATTACACAATCATTGTGTATAATCTGCACAACTTGTGTGTTATTTACAAAGAGTGGTAAATTCCACAAGAGATTTTCAAGAGTCTGGCCTCATGTGGAAAATGTTCCCTAGAATCATTTTGCGGGTGATACAACATCAATGCGGCATTGATACAGGTGGTATAATCGTCGCTACACGGTGTTCTAATAAACATGAATTAAATGCTGTGCCCCCCAATGGAATTAACTCCATTTCAGCAAATCGAATAGAGTATATAAGAAGACTTTACCGTACATGCATGATGGTGAATTTAGTATTTGTGTAGTCATGCTGGTCCGATCTCGGGTCTATGAAATTCTAGCTTTACTCTGTACATATAGGCACAGGCGTCGGTCAATCCATCTCAGAAAAACAAAGTGGGAGGGGGGACATGGACCAACGTGTGGGTGTGGGGGGGGGGGCGACATGACCTCTCCGCCAAAAAAAATTAACGTGGGAAAACATGAAAAATCAATGGGAGATCCATCTCAAAATGCGGAACGCGCCCCTCCCCCCTCCCCCCAGGATTGACGCCTATGCATGCATTGTATAGGGGCGTATGTGGTCACGATGAGTCTGTACCTTCGTGCTACTCTGACTACGGCCTGAGGCAGTACTCGATACGCGTTAGAGAACGTCCTAAAATTGGACCTTGATAAAGCATAATTATTCCGATTAGGCCAATATTTGGTTCTATTAGGTTCATGCTCACGAGTACGTGAGCCTGTCTCATCCCTGAAACGAATGATGGGAACGAAATCATGATTGGAGCGACCACTGGCCCACTTTACAACACCCTCAGTACCAGAATGCTACATTACGGTATCAGTCCTGCTAAAAAGAAAACCACCTACACCCCCAGTTTTCCTTATAATACTGGGGTAATTCATCATCGTGCTTTTTTTATGTATCTTACAATATGGTTGACAGCTCTGAACAGGTGGTAATGTCACTCACAGCAGCACACACCTCCTCTAGACATGTGGGCGGGGACTAATTGTCCACTCAGAAGGATTCATCCGCCCAACTGCAGGAATTTTAATCTCCTGTAACATGTGCAGGCAAGAGTGCATTATACCTCGTTTGAACCAGTAGGGCCATATATATATAAATATTATTGTACGCCTCGTGCCAGCAGATGGTGACATTTCGCTAAGAGGGTCACTTCATAATTACGCCCTATCCCCAGGCATATGCCTCAAAATACTGTGCCTGTTTGCACATTTCCAAGCCAAAACTTCCCCCAATTTATCCACTAATAGAATAGCCTGTATATAGCTGCCGTTACACAATTATGACTATATTGGTTTTCAAATCAAAATTTAGTCGTCCGTCTGAAACAATGCAATACAGACGAGGACACAAGAAAAACAAGGAATGTTTATCGAGCTAGTGACAAAAACCACCAAACATATACCAAAATATATTCAAAGAAAACAGTAACAAAACCAAACGCCAATTCTACACAATCAAAAGCAAAGTGGCTAGTCCTACGTAACAAATCACACAATGCTAGTTATTTATCATAAGAGCTTTCAGTTTACGCTTGAACGTAGCAAGAGTCAGTGTTATCCTAATTTCATTAGGAATGTCTCTCCATGTTCTGAAGCAGTAGTTTATTTAGTAAAAATAGAGGGAAGATCATCATGAATATAGCGATAGATACAACAACACATTTGAAAATATGAAGATCACAAATTTTGAGGTTTCCCGAATTACTGTGAAGCCTAATTAGTAGGAAAACTGGTTTTATGGAAGAAACGGTTTCCATATTTGTTTGTAGCCGTTGTAAGGGCCGGAGATCTGATAACTGGAATGCCATAGATCTCAACCACCATACGCAATATTTGTTTTCTCTTTTATTGAAAATGGCCCTCTGGTCCACTCAGTATTGCACATATTTACATTTTCAGATTAATTAGATATTTACAACGACAAATGAATTCACATGGCATATGAAAAAGCTACACAAGGTCTAACAGGGAAACAACTCAAAAGGAGTACAGATAATCTCGAACTTACAAAACTAAGCTAAGTTTCATCTGAAAACCCAAGAATTCAAATCAGAGGGTAAACTTCAGCTTTCCATTATATAGAGAGTAAATAACGAAATCCCATCAGTCCAAATGCGTTTTTAAATCTCTTAAGAGATAACGATGAAAATCAGATTCACCCGAGACTTAATTCTCCCGCTGACATAGATTTTAACTGAAACCATTTGAAATTTTAGAAGAAAAAAAAACAAGTGTATAATAAAATATGTAGTCTTATATAGCGCATTGCAAATATCAGTACAGTGCTCAAGGCCGCTTCACAACATTACCCCGCTCATTGGAACCAGGTAAGCACTTTGACAATCACGGAGGAGTATGTGGCTGCTATCTCAGCGCCGATTGTGCTCAGCTTCCTCACAGGTCCCATTTATAAACCGGGTGAGAGAAAGCAGTTTGAAATTAATACCTTGCTCAAGGGTACTACGCGGACTCGAACTCACAACCTAGGATTACGAGCTCGAGGTTTGACCGCTAGGCCAATCACGCTCTCTGATATATAGCTGAGTCGATATCCCAGGGGGAAGAGAATCCGGAGGCGGTTAGAATCCCATTATAATTTACCGGACTCTTGCAGCGGGTAGCAAGGAGGTTGCTTTTGAAGAAAGTTGGTCATCAAATCAGTCTTACAAATGACATTGCCACTGAGTGAGAAGGACTCAGGACAGTAATGTGAATATCATTAGAGTATTCCCCCCATTAACAAAAGTGAATGGTCCATGGAATAGATCGATATTTTAAAATTCAACTCTGAACGGTTAAACCTACTGCGATTAAGCCATTTTAACCCCCAACCCCCAAAGGATAAACACAAAGAAAAGCCAAAAAGGGAGTCCCTTTGCACAAAAGGGGTATATTGCGAACAAGGGTTTACGAACAAAGAGGGTGTTATCACTGTAAATATGAACTTTCTATTGTCGTTATTATTAATATATATTATTATTATTATTATTATTATATTGTCTCGCCCGAACTTTTTTCAAGGAGAGAAGAGTGGTCTTTTGTTGTATGTCTCGTCCGTCTGTTGTCGTATGTCGTCGGATGGCGGTTCGATATCTCCTGAACGTGAAAAGCCCTCATGCTGTAACCGTTTTGGTGGAGGTGCGAGTGAAGAGTTGTCGATGGCATCCACTTTTCGTCCGAAAGATCATATCATTCGCATAACTTGCATATTTAATGGAATTTGGCCCGGAAGCTTGTGTACAAGTATCTCTTGATCGGTAGATGCTTGGGTGGGCCGTTCGAGAGTGTATTATAACACTATGAAGTGTACTCGAACTGATAGATTCCTGGTATGATACATGCTAATTAGGTAGTCTAATTTGCATAATTTCTGCGATATTCCGAAGTTCGTTGGATTTGACGAAACTCGGTGGAGATGTTACATAGTCCCAATAAATTTACAGTAGAGACGAAGTCACCAAAGATCAATCTAATGTTAGTAATTCGCATTCACCTAGTTTATTTTGCATAAAGTTATGCAAAGTTTTAAAGTTGGTTGAATTCCTATGAAACTTGGTGGAGTGGTACACCTGTGATCCTGATAAATTTAAAAAAACAGGTAAAGGTCACTTAGGTTCATTAATGTGAATTAATTTGCTAAATACGCAATTTTTTCTTTTGGTTAAATGGCCAATGACAATGGAATGGTGCAGTTAGGGTACTCGTGAGATTTGTCATGGTAATTTGGGTTCAGTGGATCAAAAACATCTAAAGTCGAGGTCAAAAGGTCAAAGGTCAAGTCTTGAAGAAAATTGCTTATTTAGGAGTTACAAGGGCAAAGAATAAAAACCGTCAATTTTGGATATGTGATTTAGCTCTGGGTACATAGACGGAAACAACTCCCGCTCGATCGGACACCTGGTGTACTTCAAGTTACAAGGGGCCAAAGGTCGCTTTTGATACCTTTTGGGCGATAGCATAGGGTGTGTTGTATCTTATGATTACATATGCTTTTGGGTTGGTGCAGGACATCGAGCAAGATTTTGTCAGAGAAACCGTCGTGTCCAAAGGTCATTTAAGGTAAAAAGCTGCCTAATAATAACATTTCTTTGCAACAACGTTCCACCCGAGTGATGGTATGCGATATGCTGACATTTTGGACCGTCGTACGTAATGCCATATCATCAAGGGTAACATTTGCCATAAAAAGACCGTTACTTCATCAAAGGTCATTAAGGGTACACTTTAGACAAAACTGCTAAATATAATAGCATTTTCTCCAGCAACCTCCAAAAAATGTTTGCGATATGGCTGATATGTTGAGGCCTGGTGCTCTGCTCATTATGGAAGGGAATGTTTTCATTTGAAACAAGTTATGTCATAAAAGGGTAGTTTAAGGCTAATAATCAGATGTTCATTAAATCCTACTAGTTATTCCAAAGATTTTATACTCATCCCTCGACCATGAAACTATTGCCTCCAGCTGCAGCTTGTCAACCTTTCTTTGGCCCCTATGACAATAAGTCAAGGGTTTGTATTGTTTACATAGCTCCGGCGCGCTCTCTTTACCATGGAGGTAAAAAAAGTCTGCTACAGCTACTATTCAAGAATGGCAGGGTTGGTCAGGTTACACCTGCAGTAGAGGAGCTTTATACAGCAGGGAAGTAATGACTATAGAGTTTGTTGGACAATATGGGAATCTGGAGGGAACTATAAACTCAGAAAATGGTTTAAACCAGAGAGTCCGGGTAGTTAGGATCCTGTCAAAGACCCAGTCTGTTGTTATGGTTGCTATGTATTGAGGGATTAGTCATGATGTGAACAGAATGTTTAAATATTAAGAGGTATTGGGATACGATTACATGTACACAATTACTCGATCACTTGCTTTATTCATTTTTTATTCCAGCACCACTCATTTTGTGAAAGAGCACTCCTATGATTTTACGATATAGAATTGTATTATTCAAAATAGGCCGGAGGATGGAAACGGAGGTCATCAGTGGTTTATTTCGCAGGTGTTCTCAAATTTCAAAGTTGGTTGGATGTACTGAAGCTTGATTGGTATGGTCTCCACTCATCAATGACTCTCTTCGGGAAGAAATACATCGTTTATCAAAAAAGCTGAGGGCCCAAATGACCTCTATGGACATGGAAACACGAAGAAATAGTGGAGGGAAGGCCCTCTGATCCATAACAATTTAAACGTAAATCAATCACCTGGAATTCGTCTCGCACACATCGAAGTGACCGACGGAAAGAGCCTTATCTTTCCTCGTTAAGGTAAATCTCCAAGACGGCAGTAAAAATAAAGCTAGTAGCCCTTCCGCTGAACATTGAAAATTACCTGCCTATTTTTCGATTTTCGAGAAGAGGTAAGGCAATATACTTGGACAGAATACTCCAGATGAGATCGCACTAGGTGCTAAAACAGCCTGACAACAGACAACAATATCTTTATCAGGACACTTGCGTGGACATCCAATCAAAACAAGAACCAATTATATACTTTAGCCAATAGCAAATTGGCAAATTGCCAGTAGCAAGTTGCCAGGTTCAAAGAAAAAATTAAAATCAATCCGAGATCTTTCTAAAGTCACCATGATGAAATTTCGGCCATGTAATTAAAGGAAGCGTTCGATTGTGAAAACCAATTGAATAACTATGCGGTATCAAACATTGAAAAACATTTGCCAATCAAAGGCGAAGGGAGATTATATCAAGATCCTTTGAACAATTGCAAAATATTGGTCGAGAAACCTGCTGATACAAGTTGGTATCGTCCGCAAAACTTTCAACTCTGGGATGCACCATATCTCCAAGATAATAATATTCGCGGGTCAAAGTAATAGCACAAGAACTGATCCTCGGGGGACCACCACTAGTGACTTTTACAAAGGAGACAATTGTGACAATTCGTGTTCCCAAATAAACCGCCACTGACGAATCCACTAAGGACTTCCCTTAATGCCAACACTTTTCAATTTTAGCAAGAGACGATCATGAGGAACCTCGTACATAATCAAAAACAAAAACAAAGCCCAAAGTTGATCACTAACCAATTTTGTGCTATCGTGTAATGGACTATTATAATGTAATTTAATTATATGCTAAGTTCTTTGTTTGTGACGTCATGTACCGAAAGACATGGCCAACCAAAGAAACCTCAGTCTTGCAAGTCGAGACGGAGCGGGGCATCTCGCAACCCTGGTAATTACACCACGATTAGCAAGGGTGGCACCAGCGGGGGGCAGAGGGCCAGGTACGCTAAATTTACACCCCGGCAAGGCCTACTCCCGGCGCAGCGAACTATTCCGAACTTAATTATAGTGAAAATTCCGATATTTACAGCCTAAAATTTAATTATCTATTTACCGCGGTACCTCGCTAACTTCAAGATCAGAGCGTCTCCATCCTCTTGTACTTCCTACAACTATACATAATGTGGTGCGGTATACAACTAGCTGAAGTATCTTCGAAATGTCCCTGGGAGAGATTAATGTTACAATTCTGACGGGAGGGGGAAATTCCTGCAGTCTACAACTGTTATGCCTGGACCAGCTTGGAGAATGACTTTATTAGGCGATTGCAAAATGCGTTAGTTGGTGGCTTCCCCCCCGGCAACAAATAATCCCAGCTTAGTGCCAGCTGGGCACTTTGAAGCATATTACTAAGGCGAGGCCTGATTGTCACTAGAGTGACCAATGCTCTTGCATTTCCATTTTTCCAAGTTTGTTGGCCTTCTCTCTGGAAAAGAAAGTAACAAAAAACACAAAAAACCCATAAAAATGAAGGTTTTGACATAGAGGGTAGGGTGATGAGGCTCGGAAATCTTGGATCAGTACGGACCACTCCGTCGGGGGGAACCTTGACCCCTCCCCCCCCCACTCTTCCGTCAGCGAAATCCTGGCAACACCATGGGATTGGCTGTCGGTACATTGAGGTATGAAGGCGACTGTGACGTTCCGAATTGGAATTACTATGTGAACTATTTCCACCTATATAAACTTATATGGATTATATCTTGGACTATAGCACAAGATGCTCATTGCATTCATCCAGTCAATTATTGTATTTCACTTATTTATTTATTGAATATAATAAGCAGGGGCGTAGCGAAGGGTTGATAATGGGGGATGTATGAGATCATGTTTTGCCGACGGATATGGCAATGGTGACTGGATATGGGGGAGGGGTCTAAAGGGTTCTAAAGGTGGTGTCCCCCTCCCCTTCGGAAATTTTCAAAGGGGGAGAAAAGTTGAAACGTCCTTAGATGAAAATGTGTGCAAGGTTTTCAGGGAAAACAGGGCCGTTCAGTAATAATCGACCCAGATCACCACGTACGCGGGAGCCTTTCAACTTGGAACGCCGAAACATGCGCCCGAATCCTAAAACAAAGACCGATTTTTACTGCAGTTTCGTGACGTATGAAGCAGACATCAATACACATGCGTGCGAAGCGTGCAAAAATTTGACACTTCAATGGGGCAATTATCATACGATCGGCCATTTAGTACGAATTTCAGGCAATCTTCCACATTTGCGTTAGAGATATATGAGACCAAATTTCAGCCGATTTGAAAGTACCGATAAGGCACACTCAGCTATTGCAAGGCTGCCTTAGGCACATCATGGGGGGACCCGCAGATCCCCTTGATACAAAAAGTCGATGTAAAACATGGGCTCTTGAAATCTTTACATGTAACAACTAGAATGGGGATCTAGATTGAAATACCTACAAATTCGTTCACGATATACAAGAGAACATCCCCCCATTTATAGATGAAATCCTTTTTTTCTCTTTGTTTTGCAGTTACATGCGCGAAAAAGCCGCATTTACTGAGTAGGTTCCATTGGCAGCTTTCGCATCTTCCCCATGATGTCATGGATACCTCGAAATTCTCAAAAGGTTTACCGTTTAATTCACTTTGAAAATTATTCAGCCTATTGAGGAGGCGATTGTTTATGTGAGGGAGGTGCTGATATTCTAAATTTTTGTCAGAGAAAGGACAGTGGAATGTTGTCTATTTCATGATCCTATCATCATCATTGACATGAAATTTTCACGTCAGGGATCCATGAAGCATGGGTAGGAACGGGGGGAAAATTCAGTCATATCTCTAACATTTTACACCACATATCCATGGATCATTACTCATTTTTTCCAGTCTAGCCAGATCTCTTTACACTGCCCAATTTGGTCTCACTACTGAAACAGAGGAACAAACACTTCTGCACAAGAATGGAAGATCTCCCAGCCCTTACATATGCAGGTAGGTAGAATAGCATAGAAGTAAGAATCGGGAGTTCTCGAAACTTTTTCCAAAATTTTTATTCTAGCCACAAAATTTCTCCCACCCCACCCCACAAATTCTTGCAGGCAGATTAAGTTAAACTTCTCGTAGTTTCAACGACCTCACCGTCGCTTCCATGATTGCCTGACACTTATTGAGCTATGTTCATAGTGCTGTGATGCGATAGCGAGATGACGATAGGGGAGGACGGATAGGGGGCGCGGGTTGACTCCACAATCAACCCACCACTTCTCCCGTAAACATAAACATATTATTGCGCAATAGACTCTCCAGTAACTTCTCTGCCAATATGAACGAGACTTTTTGAAGAGTCAAATAACCATGCACATCAACATCGAATTGAAATTAGGTGTCCCTGTGTTACGCTTTTATCCTCACAATATGATCCTTTGCTAGAGTCGATCTACAGTTTTCTTCAATACTTAAACGGCGGGCCCCATGAAGTAGCCCACTCCCTAAGTATACGCGTCGTGGGGAGCAGGGGTGTGTCTCATCCGCCCTCCACTCCCAACCCCCCCCCCCCCCCCCCCCCCACGACAAAACATGGCTAAACAGACAGAAGAACCAATGATCAGATGATTATAGTGACAGTTTCTTATAAAAACATAAACTTGGAATGTGAACACATTTGAAATAGTTGACACCGAATAACATCCTGAAGACTTTGAGGGGGAACATTCCCCCATATCCAGAGAGGCACATGTATAGGGGGCAATGGCCTATGCCCGTCACATATTTCCCAAGAGGAAGGGGGAATTTGGAGGCCAGGCCCATTGTTCCTTTCCTTGTTCCGCTCCCCCCGCCTACATACAGCAAACAGTAATTTTAATCCGATTGTTGGCTGGGAAGGCATGTTTGGTGTTTTGAGCCCAATAGGTTACTATCCTGTTTGTTTAATATACATGTCTTCTCGCCCCAAAAATGACCACTCCGCTTGGAGGATCACAATTGTCGTCCAAAAATGTTGCCTTATGAAACCGTGTCTGCTCGCTCCGCCCCCCCCCCCCCCACACACACACCACAAAATAGGAATATTCATTTTGACCTCCCTGAGGCGACCACACGACAACATGGCTGAGCAATGAGTTTTTTAGACATTGGAATTTATTTTGTCCTGGAGCTATCATTTTTTTTAATTTATGGCTATATGTTGCAAATTTTCTTCGCTGTGATCCAATAATGACGCCGCCTCATATACCACCTAACGGCACAGGTGATCGATTTTTTTTCAGATGAAATTCGCGGAAAGAATAGGCAAAATTTGGGCAGAGGAAAGACACGTGAAACATTTTGCCCCTATCTACAAATCAGATCCCAGCAACATTTTACCCCCCAGCTTCGCTCTATATCCTAACATGATATAAACATTATGGCATAGACAGTTGGAGAGGGGGAACATCCGAGTATCCCCCTGGAGAATACACGCGTGGAAAATTCAAGGAATCTGATAGCCTAGGCTAACTGCAGTTCAAAATTGCCGTGGTTGAGAGAGGAAGAAACGGACGAGAGACAAAGGGTTTAGTGATCCCAAAAGAGGTGGATCGTAGTTTCCAAAGGCATGAGAAGTTGTTGTAATTTTGCACCTCACAGATCTATATAAACTAGGGGAGAGGTCCCAAGAGCGTGCGAGATTGTCGGAGACGGAGAGCAACGGGACGAATAATTATGGATCATGTGCATTATTTCCACCAATAAACCATGCAAGCGGGGTCTATATCGACTGGTAGTCGAATACTGCCAACAGAATATTTTTTTCTCGAAAAAAATCACATATCCCATTGGGGAAGGGGGGGGGGCGTTGGAACATGGTTTCCGAAGGGCCCAACGCACTGTTTTGCAGAGCATTTGTAGTGTGTTTTGATCCTATGACGTTCGGTCACTTTTTGAGATTCAGTGAACTTCACCGGCCCAATTCGCAAAGTGGGGGGGGGGGGTCCTCCTCGACTTATTCCCCTGCCCCGTTTAATTGATAACGTATTAGGCTCCAGATTGCTACCAGAATGTCTCTCTCTTCAAGAGGCTAGTGCACTTACTGTGTTCCTATCAAGATTTAACCGCCAATGGCATATACTGTTTTATAAATGACTGAACGTGACAGACGAGACTAACTCTGTTCCAGACAGCATTGATGACGATCGATGCTTGACCCACGCAACCTCAACATTTCTCATCTGCGCCTCTTTGTGTGTGCACGCTTCCATTCCATACAATATTTAAGGTCTGACCATAGTCCTATACAACCTCCCTTCCACTCTTTGTGGGACCTTCCTATTGCAGACTACTCCTGTCACTTTTCCAAGGTTTCCATCCCACACTTCAACCCTCTTTTCCACTTGCATCTGTGAAACACCATCACCCTGGACTGTTATGCCCAGATACTTTAACTGCGCCTTTCGGGACTGTTTCCCCGTACTCCCTTTTCCCTCTCCTCCACCCATAGACAGTTACTCGTTTCTTCCTACTGCCTCTCATGCCTCTTTTCTCCAGTTGATATTCTGGCCAAAAAGGTCAAAAGTCTGACAAAGTTAGGGGCTAGATCTATCCTTTTTGCCCCCTGAAATGCCTGTGCCCCCAAGTAAAAGTCGGCATTGACATTATTAACTTTTTGCATATTGTTTCCAAACCATGGAGTAAACCAAACTTTCGAATAGTACCTGCGTTAACATCAACAGTGTATTGTGCTCGCTCATTACATCATTACATACCGAAACCCCTAATCAACTTCGGAGGGTAGGTGATTAAAGTATAAGATATGTTTTGCATTTGAATAATTACCAAAGGAGGGGACGTGTTACTTGAAAAATCCACTTGATGACAGCACAATTCGACGGGTTTGGGGTAATATGTTTCAAGTTTAATTCTGTCACTGGCCTGCTTAGATGAAAGGACAATCTGCAAGCTGGATCCAATAGAGGGTATATCGCGGAGAAAGAATTGGGAAAACCCACTTCATAGGTCAATACCATTTCAATAACGACTGTTCCTATGTGGAGATTATTGGCCTTCAAAGTTGGCGTATCATATGCAGAGAAATGGGGTGAAATACATTGCGCAATAACGCAGGACGTCACACGGACAACCTGGTCAGTATTGCACTGGTCATGTTTCATTGATATTCAACAATTCAAACCCTCTACAGAAAACCTCTCATAGACTAAATGTTTTCAAAGTGAAAAAATGTGTGAATTTCAATAGGAAAACAAAGATTGTTTGCAGGGGTTGCAAATAGACATTCATATATTGCATTGATTGGCGTGGTCCAACAGATGGGAGACAGGTGGGGAGGGGGCGGGACATAGTGGGGGTATCATATCGCTTGCCCCCCCCCCCCCCGCCCTACTGTTCCGGACAGTAATGAAAAATATAGCACTTGCTCTTCGATTGGTATCACAGTTAATTTACCTGATTCGAGTGGAATAAATCTGATTTTTGAGACAATATCCTTTTCATGGTCAATAACTTCGGCAATTAGAAAGGCTGCCCGTACCACTAGGTAACACATCAGCTAGGGAATTAAAGGACGAGATGGTGAGACTATAAGCATTTTGGACACCCGCCGCGTGTTATTAAACTTATTACATTACAGGTTATTGAACCTCTTCTGTAGTACCCATTCGACAAGCATCACCATTCGATTTAGCCAATCACGTCGTACTATTCCGATTCGATACGTTCTTAGTTCGAACTGACAAAAACCACAACATCTGGCCTTCTGAGCATATGACGGAGAAATTACTCACTGGAATCGTCAACCTGTTCGCACTGTTATTGGCCACTATGGCAGTTGAAGGAGTACACATGTTCCTACTGGCTCCCTAATTTTGAATCGAATAGCCAAAAGTGCATACTGATTGTTTTGCGTGCAATGGCGTTTTTCTAGCCAAGGAGTTGTCAATATGCGATGTAATGCTTCCGACTCACCTTATCACTCAATAATTTAGAGCTTTGGATGGCAGACCCCCCCCCCCCCACAATTTTCCTGAGCTGGAAAATTCGGGCGCAATCTGCAAAAAAGCAAAAGTGGAGAATATTTCCAGAATTTTCTGCTGACTTGCCCGAATTTTCGATGAAATGCCCCTAAAACATGCTGCAAAAAATGCTGGTATTTCTGATGACTCTGACTTGTAAACTCCAGGCACACATTTTCTTCCCTCAAATTGGAATTGTCACGTACCCCATGGCCTTTTCCCCCTTCGATCCCACCAGGAAACGTTCGGTAGACCCCTTGATCCCACGCAAAACAAAGCCAGAGTAGGAAAAAATACCATGTGTGATATGGCGGTTAATCCTATTAGTATGCACAATGACACTTTTTGGTTTGTCCTCACACTCAAATCAACATGAAGATGGGTGCTATTCGATTCTGGCAAACAACCGTTCCCGGTGATCTAGAGGGTATGAAAAGCTCAAATGTTCAAGGTGCAATCGATGTTCAAAAAACTAGAGTACGCAAGGTTGCTGTAGCTACCCAACCGCACCCATGTACCAAGACGAATGAACACTTAAAATTATGTGCTAAATGTCCGAGATCATCAGGCCCAAAAAGGCAGTTTCAAACATTCCTTGATCTTCAATCAAGCCGAAGATGTCGCAGCAGTCAATGGACATTGTTACTCTTTTTGATCGCATCCTCGGAATGACCAATGTGGGAGAAGGAAGAGGCAATTTCACATCAGTGGCTTATTGTTTCCCTTTGATTACCTTTGACTTTGACCTTCCCAACAACGGTAAGGAAATGTGGGTACAAGTTGACAACAATACATCCGAATTGTGATGCTTCTTTTCAGCAGATGTTCTGTTTTCCATGCCAACGTCACTATAATGTCGTTGGCATACAAAATCAATAGCAAGCTGAAAAGAGCACCTTCTAAGGAATATTATGACAACTTCATTCAAGGAAAATCTCAATGTAATTGTAGGAGAATAATATTTAGTGTCCCTCTAAAACTATAGTTGCCCTTTTTATGACCTTTGACCTTGTTTTAAAGTTTGTTCAACATCCCATCAAAGATGGCTGTTTGGGGTCTGTGATCTTCTGTTCCACAATGTTATGTTTTCAACTCTGACGTTGCATCCGAAATTTGTGAACAGAGCTTTGAGGAGCAGCACGCACGGAACATTATGACGTTTCAAGGAAATCTAATGTACTGTGTATGAGGAGATGCATTTGAATTTTCACGATATGGCCGATATTGCCCTCTTTTAAAACTGAATAAATAGACGTACGGAACTGACAGACAGACAGACAGGCCGACAAACAAAACAGACGGCAGACATATTGATGACAATTCAGATTCCAATTGTAAAATGATATGAAAGGCCCTATGAGTTGTAGTTTAGTTGAGTATACCCCCCAACCCCTCTAGTTAAACAAGCTGAGCAGGTAAATATAAAATTCCATAATGGAATAAATATGAACAATGTCTTCTCTATATCTTTCAATGCAGTGACGTTTACTTTGTGACATGTAACTGATATTTTTAGAGATGTCCCTAGCAGTTGAAAGCGACCAACTTGCGATCAAACAAGACGTCCGCACGTATCATCGTAACTGGAAGAGTTTTGAACCTTCGCGGTAGACTACTCGTGGCGTTTGGATTAGGGGGGATGAGCCTTCCCCTATCCCTTCCTGGAAAAGTAAAGAAATCCTGATTTCTTGCCGAAAGTGTTTAACCAAAGGTGTGATTTCCTACGTAGTGTCTACTTCATGTATTATGGATCGCTGCAGTTCTGATACTGGAAGGATGAAGGTGCTTAAATGATGCAGGCGTCGAAAACCATACCATTCACTGCAGAATATTGTTTTTTATTTTCATTGTCTTCTCATCGCATTCGTATCCTTTTTTGGGTTCCTTCAGATTACATTACACCTTTGAGCACGTTTTTTACACACATGTTTGTAGTGGTCAGAGAAGTAATTTGTAGGAGGTTGCTGATACGGGGCCCCCTTGGTGCATTCAGGCCTCCATGGATATCCCCCCCTATTAATACTAATCGATTGTCCCTTACCTGGTTCCAGGGTTAGTTTTTTTTTAGAGCAGGTGTTACATTTCATCAGATAACCCTGTCTCATCCTAGTAGCTTCAAACGTGACCTCTTGCCAAGTAAACAGAGCAATTTTGGAGAAAAAAAATCGTCCACATAGTTGTCACACCAATTCATTAATCATAATGAGATTCCAATCCAGAAGTACATCTGCAAACTCCAGGACCTGATCACATTCTCAGAATCATTCAATAGGCTGCTACAGCCAACCGAGGAGAATTAGGTCTCCGTAAATATTCCGTTACCAAACCCCAGAAATGCCACTGCATACATACTAAAACAGTGAGGAGAATTATAAGATTTCCTATACCACTCAAGTTAGTAATCTGGCCTTCTCGTGTTCACAAGAAAGCATCACACACTGACACACACAAGTGGACTCAACCCTATCCAGATGAATGAAATGTGTCCATATTTTTTCAGAAGAAGGCAACAGAGGGTTGCTGGCAAATGTAGGTCCACTCTCGGACTGCCGAGGAAAGCAGAAATTCTCTCCAGTTAGTATGTCAAGGTCCCCAGAGTCCCAGTTAGTGTTAGGTATAGCTTATTTTTTTCGTTTTTCATGTAGCCTTTTGATAGTTCTGCACTTAGAACAAAAAACAATGGAATTCTTGTCGGAAAATTAGGTCAGAACAGACAGAACACAAGAAGTGATGAACATATGACAAGAACCTAGGAACCTACTATTAGAAAACTGGGAGGAATTGAACCTCCACAAACCGTACGGTTTAACCACCAGGCAGTCTGTTTAGCAGGGGAACATGGCCTATGCGGGCAAATGTTTTTGATTTGATTCCAAGAATTCGCACCCCCTTTGAGATATTGGTAATATTTGTGACGTGACAATGTTGGGGTCATTCAAGTGGCGGGTGCCTAATGTCTGTTTCTTTCCAGGAATACGCATTTGTAATACTTCCTTTGTCAAGTGCTGTTATGCTGATGAAATCATTGCTCATCTGCCCTGCAGTGAAGCTGCTTCAAAAAATTTTTTCCGGCCCAAAAGTGAAGCTTGATGCATGCTATGTACCCATCTGTAAAATGTTCTATGTCACTAAACTCTCTCTGTATTTTGAGCAGAAAGCATTTTTCAATCATTAGCGAGTGTTTTAGCGTTACCCGGGATCCGGCACGTGGAGCAAGCTCGCTGTGGATTCCCATTATTTTGGAATTTCGGAAAAAAGGATGGATGCAAAACTTCAAGGCGATAGACTTTCCTGCATATCTTTTATGATTAATGAGCCATAAACTATGGTCATAGGGATCTGAGCCTATAAAAAAGTATTACTATGTACACCTAATGTATTTCTCACGGAATAGGCTATTTCCTGAGTTTTCTGCCTAAAGGGTATTTTATAGATTGAATCAAACCATCCCGTCATTGCCTTTTCTTTTCTTGCCGGGCAGGGAAATAATTGTTCCAGGGAAATTGCCAACCCTATCTGCCTGTAACCTGCTCGCCCATTATATTGCCTCAATAAGAGAACAAAAAATATCCTTGGCAAAATCAACATAGGCTGACCCATAAACAACTCGTTCGCTCCTCCCTATAATTTGGCTACTCATTAAAAATTTCCCTGAGAGGTTCACACAAATAGTTATAGTTAATGCCATTCCACCTCCTGGCCACACAGGTTTCTGATTGGCCATATTTCCGGTAGTTTCCACTATTTAAGTATAATACCGGTATTTGTCGCCATTTCCGCTGCCTGGTGAATTGCCAACCCTAAATAAGATAAATTATGTTGTCTTTTACCACTATGGGGGACAGAGTGGGAATGCATCAAACATGGGAATAGTCATTTTTTCGTTACTATGAATTACCTAAATGAATATGTGGGGAATGCAATTGATACCATACACCGAGAGACACAGTGTGGGATACTTTTTACAGTATGAGAGGATATTCGTCGGTGGGCCGATGTCAGAGTTTCATTCAGAAGTGGGACAAATAAATTCATTACATCTACTTATTGTCCTGCAGAAAGCTGCTTCATCTGTCTCCGTGGAGATCTACTGCACAATCAAGCCGGACGGTTGGTGGCCTGAAAGAGAACAGGGTTACTGCAAATAACAAAAACCTGAATTCAACAAAGAAAAAATTCGATGTGCCTTTTAAGCCTCTGTCCGTGGTGAAATGCTGTTCCTCGTCAGTGCGCCTGAAGTAGAAATGTTTCTCAGAAAAAACCTATGCCAGTGATAACCACTAGTTATTACTAATTGGATGAGTTTGAATTCCGGACAACTGTGTGCATTTTGAACAGACGGCGGGGTGGGGGGAGCAGCATAAAAATATTAAATATTAGGCTGCTGGGGATCTACTCATTTTATGATCAGTTTAGTACTAATGAGATAATGTTGAATTCGAGGCAACTTGCGTGTTGCTATGTTTAAGTCGTGCCAAGAGACGTTGGTTGCATTTGGGAACAGGTGGCGGGGTGGTTGGGGGGAGGATGAATGAACAAGTCAAATATTATAGCCCGCTGGGGCTCTATCATGTTATAATCAGGGTTTGGGGGGGGTACTCCGTGCATTTCTCCCGAGGTACCATTCCGGCCGGTACACCCATAGGATGGAAACATACAAACGATTTGAGAGAGAGAAAAGGAAAATGTTAGTAAAAGAAAAAATGGTCTCATTTAATGGAAAAATGTCAGAGAAATGGAGAACAAACCATAGGTTGATGTCGAAAAACGGTACCCCGAGATGCACGGAGTGTAACGCCTATACTAAATATTAAATGGACATTTCGTTTGGGCAATAATATCAGGCATATGCCTTTGAAATTGTCGGACGCAATTAAATGTTGCAATTATTCAGGTGGGGCGGATCAAACTTAGATTTCAGTTCAGATTCTCCCTATGGCGCGTGTTTAGTAAAAAGTATTTCAACCTAGAATATCTTCAGCTTTTGTCTGTCCGTTCCCAGCAACTGATATTTGACAGGACTTTCCAAAGATACATAGGCTATCTAAACTGAACCACGGCAATGTAAAACGTGGCCTGTTTTGAACGCATTGTCTCTTTGTCCATTGTCGCCATGGTGTAGCCACTGGTCGGGAGTCCAGCCCCCATGGTGTAAGTTCCGTCCCGCGTGTGGGGCGACTCGCCCCCAGTCCGTTTTCTCCCCGGTGTTGCTTGCTGCGTTGGTGTGTCCCCAGCTCCACTTCCTTTTGAGTCGTTGATTTATCTGCTCTCATAAGATGTGAAATTATCTGTCAAAACACAGCGACAGTACATAGAACCTGGTCTTCATCAATTGTTACATAAATCACTGTAACAAATCCAACCCGCTATAGTTGACAGGGAGACCATCAGTTGGTACACATTCGGGAATGCAGTCTGCTTTTGGGAAGAAACATAAGTTTGGTTAATTACCTACCATTTGCTATTCTATATATCATAACCTATAAATTTTTGCATATGAAAACAGAGCTCACTGCGTGCTTGCTAATCGGACAAAGTTTTAATTTTGTACAACCTGCGAATTGTTCTGTCAGGGCATGCCATGAGACGTCGGTTTTACATTTTGGAACAGACGGCGGGTGGGGAGCGGCATAAAACTATTCAAATATTAAACTGCTGGGGATCTACTCATTTAATGATCAAGTTATTACTATTGATAGTGTTTGAATTCCGAGGCAACTTGCCTGTTGCTCTGTTAAGCATGCCAATAGAGACGGGTCCGGTTGCTTTCGGTACAGTGGCGGGGGGGCGGTGGGATAAACTAGTCAAATATTACAACCCGCGGGGCTCTAATTCTTAGCAACACACAACCCAGGTTTGGGGTACTCCTTGCTTTCTCCAAGGTACCATTCCGGCCGTCTCACCTAGGTATGAACTCAACGATGTTGAAGAGAAGAAGAAATGTTAGTTCAACAAAAAATGTTCCCATTTAAGAATGGAAAATTCAGAAACAGTGGGAGCAACAAACACTAAGGTGATTCGAAACGGTACCGGTCCCACTCCAGAGATGTACGGAGGGGTGTAAATTATTAAATAAATGAGACATTGTTTGGGCATAATTCAAGCAATAATGCCCTTTTGAAATTGCCGGACGCAATGAAATTTGCAATTATTCCAGTGGGGTGGTGCGGATCCAACCTTAATTTCAGTTCGCCCTATTACATGAATGTTTAGTGTTTCAACCTAGATTAGATTCAGCGTTGTCTGTACTTCCAGCACTTCTATTTGACAGGACTCCCTAAAGACATAGCTATCTAAACTGAACACACTGGCATATGTCAAACGTGACCCGTGTTGTGACCGCATTGTCTCTTGGTCCATCTCATGGTGTAGCCACGTTGGTTGTCGGGTCCAGCCCCAAGGTGAAGTTCCGCCCTCGGTGTGACACTCGCGCCGCCAGTCCGTTTTCTCCCCGTGCGCTTGCTGCGTTGGTGTTTCCATCTCCACGTCTTTGAGGTCCAGTTTTATTGATCTGCTCTCATAGAGTGAAATAATCTGCAAAAACTAACACAACAGTAATAAGGGATGTAAACAAACTGGACTTCATTCAATGTGTTACATACATCAATGTACAAATTCCAACGCGCTTAGAGTTGTCATGAGACCATGATTTGGTACACATTTCGGGGATCGCCGTCTGCTGGTGAAAACATAATTGGTTAATTACCTCATTTTGCTTCTTCTTAAACGTATACCCTAATATTTTTGCATATGAAAGACATGAGCACACTGCGTACGTTTTGCTAATTTTGACATGTTTGAATTTGGTGACAACCGCGAATTGTTTTCTGTTAGGGCATGCCCTGAGACGTCGTTACAATTTTGGAACAGACGGGGGGGTGGGGAGCGGCATAACACTTTAATATAACTGCTGGGGATCTCCCTATAGTTACAATGGAGACCCATACACTCATTCATCAGTACAAGCATATTCGGTGAGGGCGTGCAGTCTGCTTTTGGGATGAGAACATGTTTGGTGTTTATTACCTACATTTCGGTTCTAGCAACTACTATACTAATATTTTGCATGTTAAAAAAACACCCTGAAATGGGCACTGCGGTTACAGCCGACTAATTATAATGAGACCTTGTTTGGCTATATGCACAGGCTATGCCCTTTTGAAATTGTCGGATGCATGAAAATGTTGCAATATTCAGGTGTGACGGAGTAGAAACTAATCAAATATTACAGCCCCGCTGGGGCTCTATTCCTGTTATAATCAAGGTTTGGGGTACTTTCGTGCATTTCTCACAAAGTCCATTCCGGCCGGCCACCACAGGTGGAACCAAAACAAACAAGATGTTGAGAGAAGAAAGTAAAATGTTAGTAAACAAAATGGTCCGCCATTTAATGGAAAATGTCAGAGAATGGGCATCACCAAACACTAGGTGATTCAACGGTGACACCCAGAGATCACGGAGGTGTAACGCCTATACTTAATTATTAATGAGACATTTGTTTGGGCTATAATATCAGCCATATGCCCATTTGAAATTGTCGATGCAATGGAATGTTTCAATTATCCAGGTGGTACTGACACAACCTTGATTTCAGTTCCAGAGTTCTCCCTATAGCCAGAATGGTGTTAGTGTTCAACCAAGGTTATATATTCAGCCTTGTCTGTACGTTCCAGCCCTGCTATTTGGCAGGACTTCCCAAAGACATAGGCTATCTAAACTGAATCACACTGGCATATGTAAACGTGACCTCGTCCAACTCATTGTCTCTTGTGCCATTCATGTTGTAGCCACGTTGGTCTGTCAGCCCCAAGGTGTAGTTTCCGTCCTCGGTGTGGCCCGCGCCCGCCCAGTCCTTTATTTCTCCCTGGTGTTTGCGTGCTGCGTTGTGTGTCCAGCTACACGTCTTTGAGGTCAGTTGATGTATCTGCTTTCATAAGATGTGGAATTAATCGCAAAATCTAACACGACAGTAAATAGTAAACTGGTCTTCATTCAATGTTTCACAAATCAATGTACAAATCCACACGCATAGTTGACATGGCAGACCCTCAGTTGTACGCATTTCAGGAATCGCATACTGCTTGGAAGAAAAATAGTTGGTTAATTACCTACATTTCTATTCTATTACATACTATGGATTTTTTGCATATGAAAGCTCACTGCGTGCGTTTGCTAATCGGACAAAGTTTTAATTTTGGTGACAACCGCGAATTGTTCTGTCGGGCATGGCCATGAGACTTGGTTACATTTGGAACAGACTGCGGGGTTGGGGAAAGGGCAAAAACTATTCAAATATTAAACTGCTGGGGATCTACTCATTTAATGATCAAGTTATTACTAATTGGATACTGGTTTGAATGCCGAGGCAACTTGGCTTTTGCTCTGTTAAGTATGCCAAGAGGACCTCGGTTGCCAATTTCCGGAAGGTGGCGGTGTGGGCGGGGTCTGTAAACTATTCAAATATACAACCCGCTGGGCTCTATTCATGTTACAAACACAAACGCCAAGGTTTGGGTACTCCGTTGCATTTCTCACAAGGTACCATTCGGCCGTCAGGGTCTCACCAATAGGTATAACATACAACGATGTTGATAGAGAAAAAAGAAAGGTTTAGTTAAACAAAAATGGTCCCATTTAAATGGAAAACTGTCAGAGATGGAGAGACAAACACATAGGCGATTCGGAACGGTACCCCAGAGATGCACGGAGTGTAACGCCTATACTAAAAATTATTAAATGAGAAATTTTTGGCAATAATTCAGCCATAGCCATTTTCAATTGTCGGACGCATGAAATGATATGCATTATCCAGGTGGGACGACCACAACCCCCTAACCTTTGATCTTCAGTTCAGAGTTTGGGGTCGTGCCCTATGTCAAAATGTTTAGTTTTCAATTTCAACTAGGTATATTCGCTTTTGGTCGTACGTTCCAGCACTGCTATTGACAGGACTTCCCAAAAACACGATAGGCTATCTAAACCTGAACACACTGCATATGTAAAACAGTGACCTGTTTTCAACGCATTGTCCTCTTGGTCTCTTTCTCATGGTGTAAGCCACGTTGGTCTGCTGGTCACACCAGCCCATTGTGGTGAAGTTCCGTCCGCGGTGTGGCACTCGCCCGCCAGTCCATTATTCTTGCCGATGCTGCTTGCTGCGTTGGTGGTGTCCAGCCCACTTCTTGAGTCAGTTTGATTGATCTGCTTATCATAAGATGTGCAATTATCTGCAAAACTACACGACGTAATAGAACTGGGTCTTCATTCAATGTGTTTTTACATAAATCAATGTAACAATCCACACCTATAGTGACAGGGCCAGCATTGGTAACAACATTTCAGTAAATCTCATACTGCTCTGGAAGAAAACATAGGGGTTAGTAACCTACTTGCTATTCTATTACTAACTAATTTTTTGCATGTGAAAGACAGAGCCACTATCGTGCGTTGCTAATCGGGGCACAGTTTTAATTTGTGACAACCTGCGAATTGTTCTGTCAGGGCTGCATGAGGAACCGGTTACATTTTGTAACAGACGGCGGGGGTTGGAGGACGCGGCTAAAACTATTCCAATAGTACACTGCTGTGGTGATCTACTCCTGTTTATTATCCAGTTATTACTAGTGGATAATGTTTTGAATTCAGAGCAACTTGCGTTTGCTCTGTTAAGTCATGCCAAGAGAGACGTCGGTTGCATTTCGGAAAGGTGGCGGGGTGGGCGGGGGGAATGAAACTAGTCAAATATTACAACCCTCTGGGGCTCTATTCATTTACACAGACCCAAGGTTTGGGGTACTCCGTGCTTTCTCACAAGGTACCATTTTCCTTCCGGCCCCCCCCCCCCCCCCCCCTCACCAATAGGGTATGAACATACAAACGATGTTGAGCAGAGAAGAAAAGAAAATTTTGTTAAAACATAATGGTCACCATTTAATTGAAAAATGTCATAGAATGTGAGCAACAACACATAGGTGATTCGAACGGTACCCAGAGATGCACGGAGGTGTAGCGACTATACTAAATTATTAATGAGTCATTTGTGTGGTCAATAATATCAGGCATATGCCCTTGTGAATTTTCGGACCAATGAAATGTTTTGCAATTATTCAGTGGGGCGGTCCACACCTAGATTTCACGTTCAGATTTTCGCCTTATTGTCAAGATTTTTAGTGTTTCACCTAGATTAAATTCGCTTTGTCTGTACGTTCCAGCACTGCTATTTGAACAGGAACTCCCAAGACCATGGCCATCTAAACTGAACCCAACTGGCATTATGTAACCGTGACCTGTGTGCGCATTGTCTCTTGGTCCATTCTCATGTGTAGCCACATTGGTCGGTCCAGCCCAAGGTGTATTTCCGTCCTCGGTGTGACACTAGCCAGCCAGTCCGTTATTCTCCCCGTGCGGCTTGCTGCGTTGGTGTGTCCAGCTCCACGTCTTGCGCTTTTGTTGATTGCTCTCATAAATGTGAAATAATCTGCAAAAACTAACACAACAGTAAATAAGAAACTGGGTCTTCATTCAATGTGTTACGCTGAATCATTTACAAATCCAACACGGCTATAGTTGACATGGAGACCATCAGTTTAGTACTATATTCGGGAAATCGCAATCTGCTCTGGCTTCTGGGGGGGGATGAAAACATAGTTGGGTTAATTACTACGTTTGCTTTTTTCTACTATATAACCTAATTTCCTTGCTTAAAAAAAAACTCACATGGGGCTTAAGGGGTGTACGCCGTCCTATACTAATTATCTAAATGAGACATTTTTTTGGCAATAATATCGGCATTATGCCCTTTTGAAATTGTCAAACGCAATGAAATGTTGCAATTTCCATGTGTTGACTGACACACCTTGTTCAGGTTCAGAGTTTCGCCCTATTTTCAAGAATGTTTATTGGGTCCTCACCCCAGTTATATTCAGCTTTGTCTGTACGTTCCAGCACTGCTATTTGACAAGTACTTCCCCAAAGACACATAGGCCATCTAAACTGAATACACTTGCATTATGTAAAACGTGACCTGTTGGAACTCCTTGTCTCTTGTCCATTCTCATGGTGTAGCCACGTCCGGTCATGTCCAGCCCCAAGGGTGTAGTTCCGTCCCGCGGTGTGGCACTACGCCAGCCTCCGTTATTCTCCCCGGTGTCTGGGGGGCTTGCTGCGTTGTGTGGTCCAGCTCCACGTCTTTGAGTCAGTTGATTGATCTGCTCTTCAATGAGAATGAAATAATCTGCAATAACTAACACGACAGTAAATAAGAAACTAGTCTCATTCAATTGTTTACATAAATCAATGTAACCAATCCAACACACCTATAATTGACATGGAGACCATCACGTTTGTTTGGTACACATGTCAGGAAATCGCAGTCTGCTTTGGGAAGGAACATAGTTGTTATTTACCTACATTTGCTATTCTCTACTATTTAAACCTATATTTTTGCATATAAAGACAGTAGCTCACTCACTGCGTGCGTTTGCTATTGGAGCATGTTTGAGTTTTGTGAAAAACCCTTCGATTTTTCTGTTAGGGCATGCCATGAGACGTTACATTTTGGAACAGACGGCGTGGTGGGGAGCGGCAGAAAACGTATTCAAATATTCGACTCTGGATCTACTCATGGTTATGATCAGTTATTACTAATTGATTAATGTTTGAATTCCGAGTCAAGCTTGCGTGTTGCTCTGTTAGTCATGCTCAAGAGACGTGGTTTGCACTTTCGGACCATGTGGCGGGGTGGCCGTGGGGATGAAACTATTCAAATATTATAGCCCGCTGGGGCTCTATTCATGTTTAACAAGTTTGGGGGTACTCGTGCATTTCTCACACAAGGTACCTTTCCGGCCGGCTTACCATAGGTATGAACATACAAACGATGTTGAGATAGAAGAAAAAAATGTTTAGTACAAAACAAAAAGGTCCCTTTAATGGGAAAATGTCGAGCATGGGGCAACAAACATAGCTGATTCGGAACGGTACCCCAGAGATGGAGGGAGGAGTAACGCCTATACTAAATTGTTAATGAACATTTGTTTGGGCAATAATATCATCCATATGCCCTTTCGAATTGTCGGAACGCAATGCATGTTGCATTATTCAGGTGGGGGCCCGGAGCCAACCTGAGATTTCTTTCAAGTTCGCCTATTGCAAGAAATGTTTAGTGTTTCATCAACCTAGGTTATATTCAGCTTTGTCTGTCACGTTCCCGCAAACTGGCCTATTGGACAGGACTTCCCAAAGACACATAGTCTATCTAAACTTGAATCACACTTGCTAGTAAAACGTGACCTGTTTGTGGGAAACGCATTGTTGTCTATTGGTCTCTTCATCATTGTGTAAGCACGTTGGGCCTTCCAGTCCCATTTGTGAGTTCCGTCCTCGGTGTGGAACTCGCCCGCCAGTCCGTTATTCTTCCCGGTGCTGCTTGCTGTGTTGGGTGTGTCCCGCTCCACGTCTTTGAGGTCCATTGATTGATTTTGCTCTCATAAGATGGGATAATCTGCAAAAACTAACCACAACGGTAATCGAAAATGGTCATTCATGTGTTACATGAATCAATGTAACATCCAACACGCTAATAGTGACATGAGACCATCAGTTTGGTAACACATTTTCGGGACTCGCAGTCCCCGCTTTGGGATGAGAACCAGTTGGTTAATAACCTCACTTTGGCTGTTCTAACTATAACCTATATTTTTTCATATGAAAAAAAAAAAACAACCTCAAGCATGAGGTGTACGCCTAGCCTAATTATAAATGAACATTTGTTGGGGCAATAATCAGGCATATGCCCTTTGAAGTTGTCGGACGCAATGAAATGTTGTCAATAATTCAGTGGGACGGATGAACTAATCAAATATTACAGCCCCCGGGGACTCTATTCATGTTATATCAAGTGTTTGGGGGTACCTCCGTGCATTTCCACAAAGTACCCATTTCGGTCGCTCACCAAGGTAATGAACAACAAACATGTTGGAGAGAAGAAAGAAAATGTAGTAAAAAAAATGGTCCCCTTTAAAAGGGAAAAGTGTAAGAGAAACAAAACACATAGGTTGATTCGAAACGGTACCCCTGGGATGCACGGAGGTGTAATGACTATACTAAATTATTAATGAGTCATTTGTGTGGACAATACTATCAGCCATATGCCCTTTGAAATTGTCGGCACGCAATGAATGTTGCAATAATTCAGGTGGTGGACGGATTAAACTAATCAAATATTACAACCCGCTGGGGCTCTATCTGTTATCACAAGGTTTGGGGTTACTCCTTGCATTTCTCACAATGTACCATTTTCGGCCTGCCTCACACCCACAGGTATGAACAAACAAACGATGTTGAGAGAGAAGAAAAAAATGTATTAAAACAAAAATGTCCATTACTGGGAAAATGTCAAGAACACACTAGGTGATTCGAAACGGTGCCCAGAGATGCACCGAGGTGTAACGCCTATACTAAATCATTAAATGTGACCTTTGTTTTGGACGTACTCTCAGCCATATGCCTTTTTGAAATTGGGTCGGCCGCAATGAAATGTTTGGCAATTATCATGTGTGACTGACACACCCTTGATTTCATGTTTTCAGAGTTGCCTCATTGCAAGAATGTTCCAACCAAGATTATATTCAGCTTTGTCTGTACTTCCACACTGCTATTTACAGGCCTTCCCAAAGACACATAGGCCATGCTACACTGCACTTCCCTGGCTATGTAAAACGTGACCTGTTGTGATCGCATGGTCTCTTGGTCCCATTCCCTCATGGTGTAAGCCCCGCCTCGTTGGTCTGTCCAGCCAGGTGTATTTCTTTCTCGTTGTGGCACTCACCCGCCTGTCCGTTATTCTCCTCGGTGCTGCTTGCTGCGTTGGTGTGTCCAGCCTTCCACGTCTTTGAGTCAGTTGGATTGATCGGCTCTCAGAATGTGAAATAATCTGCAAAAACTACACAACAGTAAATAAAAACGGTCTTCATTCAATGTTTTTTTTGGTTTTTTTTTTTTTTTTTACATAATCAATGTAACAATCCAACACGCTATAGTTGGCATGGAGACCATCAGTTTGGTACCATTCCCGGGGATTCGCATTCTGCTTTTGGGGAAAACGATAAGTTGGTTTTATTTACCTACATTTGCTATTTTACTCTATAACCTCATATTTTTGCATATGAACGACAGAGGCTCCCTGGTACGTTTGCTAATTGACAATGTGTGTGAATTTTTGTGGCAACCTGCGAATTGTTCTGTAATGTTAAGCCATGAGACGTCGGTTACATTTGGGAACAGACGCGGTGTGGGTAGCGGCATAAACTATTCAAATATTAACTGCTGGGGATCTACTCATGTTGGTGATCAAGTTATTACTAATTGTAATTTTGAATTGCCCGAGGCCGCTTGCTTGTTGCTCTGTTAAGTCCTGCCAATAGAACTTCGGTTGCATTCGGGAAGGTGGCGGGGTGGGCGGGGGGATGAAACTCGTCAAATATTACAACCCGCTGGTGCTCTATTCATGTTATAATCAAGCTTTGGGGTTGGGGGTATCCGTCATTTCTCACAAGTACCATTCCGGCCGGCCACCAAGGTAAATGACATACCACACGCTG
This sequence comes from Sclerodactyla briareus, assembly GCA_026419785.1. NCBI lineage: Eukaryota > Metazoa > Echinodermata > Holothuroidea > Dendrochirotida > Sclerodactylidae > Sclerodactyla > Sclerodactyla briareus. The sequence continues at coordinate 123,906 of JAODTK010000910.1, forward strand.
TTGAGAGAGAAGAAAAGAAAAATGTAGTAAAACAAAAATGGGTCCATTTAATGGAAAACTGTCAGAGAAATGGGAGCAAAAACACCAAGGTGATTCGAAACGGTACGCCAGAGATGCACGGAGGTGTAATGACTATACTAAATTATTAAATGAGACGTTTGTTTGAGAAATATCTTCAGGCATCATGTCCCTTTTGAAATTGTCGGACGCATAATTTGCATTATTCAGGTGGTGGGGCGGATCCACCTTAGATTTCAGTTCAGAGTTCGCCTTATTGCAAGAATGTTTAGTGTTTCAACCTCGATTATATTCCTTTTTCTTTACTTCCAGCGATGCTATTTGACAGGACTTCCCAGACCATAGGCCATCTAAATGGAACACCCTGGCTTGTAAAACGTGCCTGTTGTGTGCGCATTGTCTCTTGGTCCATTCTCATGGTTTAGCCGTTGGTCTGTCCCAGCCCAAGGTGTAGTTCCGTTCGCGGTTGAAACTCGCCCGCCCGTCCGTTATTCTCCTCGTGCTGCTTGCTGCGTGTGTGTCCAGCTCCCCGTCTTTGAGGTCAGTTTATTGATCTGCTCTCATGAGATTTGAATCATCATGCAAAACAACACAACATAATTCAGAACTGGTTCTTCATCTCAATGTGTTTCATAAATCAATGTACAAATCCAACACGCTAGAGTTGACATGGAGACTATCAGTTTGGTACTTTCCGGTAAATAAGAACCTGGTCTTCATTCACTGTGTTACTAAATCAATGTACAATCCACCACGCTTATAGTTGACATGGAGATCATCAGTTTGGTACTATTTCGGTAAATCAGAAACTGGACTCATTCAATGGTTTACATAAATCATGTAAACAATCCCACACGCTATAGTTGACATGGAGCCCATCAGTTTGGTACCCACTTCGGGAATCTAGTCTGCCTTTGGGGCGAAACATAGTTGGTTAGTTACCTATGTGCTATCTCCTATATGACCAAATATTTTTGCATTTGAAGACAGAGCTCACTGCGTACGTTTGCTAATTGGACAATGTTGTGAATTTTGTGACAACCTGCGAATTGGTTCTGTAAGGGCATGCCATGAGACGTCGGTAACATTTGGACAGACGGGGGGGTGGGGAGCGGCATAAAGCTATTCAAACTCTTAAACTGCTGGGGATCTACGCTCGGGCTATGATCAGTTATTACTAATTTGATAATGTTTGAATTCCGCGGCAACTTGCGTGGCCTCTGGTTAAAGTCATGCCAAGAGCGTGGTTGCATTCGGGAGGTGGGCGGGGTGGCGGGGGACGAAACTAGTAAATATACAGGCCGCTGGGGGCCTATTCATGTTATTAATCAAGGTTGGGGGTTACTCGTGCATTTCTCCAAAGGGTACCATTCCGGCCGCTCACCATAGGTTATGAACACACAAACGATGTTGAGAGAGAAGAAAAGAAAATGTTAGTAAAACAAAAATGGTCCATTTAAATGGAAAAAAAAGGTCAGAGAAATGGGGCAACAAACACATAGGTGATTCGAAAAACGGTACCCCAGAGATGCCCGGAGGTGTAAGCATATACTAAATGATTAATGAAACCTTGTTTGGGCAATAATCAGGCATATGCCCTTTCGAAATTGTCGGACGCAATGAATGTTGCAAATATTCAGGTGGGGCGGATCCGACCTTAGAATTTCAGTTCAGAGTCGCCTTATTGCAGAATGTTTAGTGTTTCAACCTCGGTTATATTAGCTGCTGTCTGTACGTTTCCAGCACTGCTATTTGACAGGGACTTCCCAAAGACACAGTGGCTATCTAAACTGAACACACTGGCATATGTAAAAACGTGGACTGTTGTGAAAAACGCATTGTTCTTGCGTTCTTCTCAGGTGCAGCCACGTTGGTATGTCAAGCCCAAAGGTTTGATTCCGTACTCGGTGTGGCACTCCCCCGCCAGTCCGTTATTCTCCTGGTGTGCTTGCTCGTTGGTTCCGTGCCAGCTCAACGTCTTGAGGTCAGTTGATTGATTTGCTCGCATGAGATGTGAATAGCTGGCAAAAAACTAAACACAACAGTAAATAGAAAATGGTTTACATTCAAGTGTTACAGAATTCAATGTAAAAACAAATCCAAACACGCTCTAGTTGACATGGGGAGACCATCAGTTTGGTACACATTTCGGGAAATCGCAGTCGGCTTTGGATGAGAACATAGGGGTAATTACCACATTTGCTGTTTCTCACTAAACCTAATATTTGTGCAATTAAAAAAAACAAACCTCAAAGGCACGAGGGTTGTACGACTAGACTAAATTAGTAATGAGACATTGTATTGGGCAATACTATCAGGCATATGCCAGTGTTTGAAATTGTCGGACGCCAATGAAATGTTGCATAATTCAGGTGGGACGGATGTATGATCAAAATATACAGGGCCCGCTGGGGCTCTATTCATGTTATAATCAAGTTTTGGGGGTACTCCGTGCATTCTCACAAGTTACCATTCCGGCCGGCCTCACCATGGGTATGAACATACAAACTGGATTGTTGAGAGAGAAGAAAAAGAAAAAATGTTATAGTTAAAAACAAAAATCTTCCCAATCCATGAAAAAAAGGGCAGAGAAATGGGCAGCAACAAAACACTAGGTGGTTCGAAACGGTACCACCAGAGATGCACGGAAATGTAACGCCTATACCAAATTATTAAATGAGACATTTGTTTGGGCCAATAATATCAGTAGGGTTTCAACCTAGGTATTCAGCTTTGACTACGCGTTCCAGCACTGCTATTGACAGGACTTACCCACGACACATAGGCTATCTAAACTGAACAACACGGCATATGTAAAACGTGACATGTTGTGAACGCATTGTCTCTTGGGCTCTCTCATGGTGCAGCCACGTTGTCTGTCCAGCCCCAAGGTGTAGAGTTCCGTCCTCGGTGTGGAACTCGCCCGCCAGTCCGTTATCCTCCCGGTGACTGCTGCTGGGCGTTGGTGTGGTCCAGATCCACGTCTTTGGGGCATTGATTGTTTGATCTAAAAGATGTGAAATAATCTGCAAAAACTTACCACCAACAAAATAAGGAAAATGGCCTTACATTCAATGTGTAACAAAATCAATGAAACAAATCAAACACGCTATAGTTGAAATGGAGACCATCAGTTTGGTACAACATTTCGGGAAATCGCAGTCTGCTTCGGGATGAAAACATAGTTGGTTAATTACCTACATTTGCTGTTATAATATGTAACTAATATTTTGCATCTAAAAAACCCTCAAACGCACGAGGTGAACGGCCATAGACAAATTATTAAATGAGACATTTGTTTGGGCCATATATCAGGCATTATGCCTTTTGAAATGTCGGACGAAATGAAATGTTGCAATAATTCAGGTGGGACGGAGAAAAAACTAATCAAAATTTACAGCCCGCTGGGGCTCTATTAATGTTATAATCAAGGTTTGGGGGTACTCCGTGCATTTCTCACAAGGTACCATTCCGGCGGGCTTACTCTAGGTATCAACTTACACAAAACGAGTTGAGAGAGAACGAAAGGAAAAGTTAGTAAAACAAAAAAGGGGACCCATTTTATTGGGAAAATGTCAGAGAAATAAAACACATAGGTGATTCGAACCGGTACCCCAGAGATACCGAGGTGTAACGCCTATACTAAATTATTTAATGAAACATGTGTTTGGGCAATAATATCAGCCAAATGCCCTTTGAAATTGTTCGGACGAAATGGAATGTTGCATTATAGGTGGGACGGACACAACCTTGATTTAGTTCAGGATTAGGGCCCTATTGCAAGGAAGTTTAGGGTTCTAAACCAGATTATATCAGCGTGTTTGTAAGTTCCAGCACTGCTATTTGACAGACTTCCCAAAAGACACTTGGGCTATCTAAAATGAACAATGGTAATGTAAATGTGACTTTTGGTGCGCATGTCTCTTTGGGGGGTCCAAGCTCATGGTGAGCCACGTTGGTCTGTCCAGCACCAAGGTGTAGTGCCGTCCTCGGTGTGGAACTCGCCCGCCAGTCCGTTATTCTCCCCGGTGCATGCTGCTGCGTGGTTTGTGTCCAGCTCCAAGTCTTTGAGGTCAGTTGAATGATCTGCTCTCGTAATATGTGAAATATTCTGCAAAAACTTAACACAAAACAGAAATAAAAAAACTGGTCTTCATTCAATGTGTTACAGTAATCAATGTAACAAATCCAACACGCTAGAGTTGACATGGAGACCGCAGTCTGGCACACATTTCGGGAACAATCGCAGTCTGCTTGTTAAGAAAACTAGTTGGTTATTTACCTACATTTGCTATTTTACTATATAACACCTAATATGAGTTGCATATGAAAGAGAGCTCACCTCGTGCGTTTGCTAATTGGCCAATGTTTGAATTTTGTGACAAAACCGCGGTAATTGTTCTGTTAGGGCATGCCATGAGACGTCGGTTACATTTTGGAACAGACGGCGGGGTGGGTGAGCGGCCATAAAACTATTCAAATATAGATGCTGCGGATCACTCATGTTATGATCAAGTTATTACTAATTTGATAATGTTTGAATTCCGAGGCAACTGGTGTTATGCGCGTTAAGTCATGCCAAGAGCCAGTTGGTTGCAGTTCGGAACAGGTGGCGGGGTGGGCGGGGGGGAAAATAGTCAAATTACAGCAGCTGGGGCTCATCCAGGTTTAATCAAAGTTGGGGGTACTCCGGGCCATTTCTCACAAGGGGACTATTCCGGCCGGCTCACCATGGTATGGAACATACAAACGATGTTGTGAGAGAAGAAAAGAAAATGTTAGTAAAACAAAAAGGCCAATTTAATGGGAAAATGTCAGAGAAATAGGAGCAACAAACACATAAGGTGATTCGAAACGGTACCCCATGCAGAGATGCACGGAGGTGTAAGCCCATACTAAATTATTAAATGAGACGTTTGTTTGAGAAATATCTCCATTGCCCCTGTGAAAATTGTCGGACGCAGATGAAAATGTTGCAATTATTCAGGTGGGACGTATCCAACCGTAGATCGGTCAGAGTTCGCCCTATTGCAAGAACTTTTAGTGTTTCAACCCTAGATTAGATTTAGCTTTGTTCGACGTTCCAGCGCTGCTATTTGACAGGACTTTCCAAAGACAAACATAGGCATCCAAACTAAAACACACTTGGCCATATGTAAACGCGACTGTGTGAGCGCATGTCTCTCGGTCATTCTCATGGGTGTAGCCAGGTGGGCGTCCAGCCCCAAGGTGTAGTTCCGTCACTCGGTGGCACTCGCCCGCCAGTCCGTTAATCTGCCCTGGTGCTGATAGCTGCGTTGTGTGTCCAGCTCCACGTCTATGAGGTCAGTTGATTGATCTGCTTTCTGAGATGTGAAATTAATCTGCGAAACTAAAAACAAACAGTTAAATAAGAAAATGGGTATTCATCAAGTGTTACATAAATCAAGTAACAAATCCCACACGCTATAGTTGACATGGAGCCATTCAATTCGGTACAGTATTTCGGTACAATAGAAACGGGACTTCATTCAATGTGAACATAAAATCAAGTAACAAATCCAGCACGCTATAGTTGACATGGAGACCATCAGTCTGGTACACCTTTCGGGAAATCGCAGTCGGCTTTGGAAAGAAAACATAGTGGTAATTACCTAAATGTGCTATTCTCCTATAACCTAATATATTGCATATGAAAGACAGGCTCACTGCGTATGCGTTTGCTCATGGACAATGTTTGAATTTTGTGGAAACTGCGAATTGTTCTGTTAGGGCATGCCAGGAGACGTCGGTTACATTGGGAACAGACGGCGGGTGTGGGGCGGAGCGGCATGAAACTATTCAAATATTGGAATGGTGGGGATCTACCTCATGTGATGATCCAAGTTGTTACTATAATTGGATAAATGTTTGGAATTCCGAGGGGCAAACTGGCGTGTTGCTCTGTTAATTCATGCCGAGAGGGACGTTGGTTTCATTTCGGAACAGATGGCGGGGGGGCGGGGATGAAAATAGTTCAAATAGTACAGCCCGCTGGGGCTCTACATGTTCTAATCAAAGTTTGGGGGGTCTCCGTGCATTTATCACAGGGTACCATTCCGGCCAGCCCACCTTGGTACGAACATACAAAACGTGTGACGAGGAGAGAAAAGAGAAAAGAGAATGTTTTAGAAAACACAAATGGTCCATTAATGGGAAAATGTCAGTGACATAGGAAGCAAAAAAGCACTAAGTGATCGAAACGGGACCCCATGCAGAGATGACGGAAGGGTAACGCCATACTAAACTTATTAAAGAGACATTTGTTTGGGTAATAATCTCAGGCATATTGCCCCGTTTGAAATTGTCGGACTGAAACTGAAATGTTGCAATTATTCAGGTGGGACGTATCCAACCTTAGATTTCAGTTAGAGTTCGCCCCTTATTGACAAGAAAACTTTTCTAGTGTTTCACTTAGATTATATTCAGCGTTTTTGTACGTTCCCCCCCAGCATTGCTATTTGACAGGACTTTCCAAAGATACATAGGCTATTTAAACTGACCACACTGGCATATGTAAATCGTGACCGTTGTGAGGCATTGTCTTTTGGTCCATTCTCATGGTGTAGCAACGTTGGCTGTCCAGCCCAGGGGTAGTCGTACTCGGTGGGCACTCGCCGCAGTCCGTATTCTCCACGGTGCTACGCTGCGTTGGTGTGTCCAGCTACACGTCTTTGAGGTCAGTTGAGTGATCTGCTCTCATGAGATGGGAAAATAATCGGCAAAAAACTAAACACAACAATAAATAAGAAATTGGTATCATTCAATGTGTTACATAAATCAATATTGTAAAAATCCAACACGATTAGTTGACAGGGGACCAATCAAGTTGGTACATATTTCGGAAAAAGAAACTGGACTTCATTCAATGGTTACATAAATCAAGTAAACAAAAAAAATCAAATCACACGCTATATTGACATGGAGGACCATCAGTTTGGTACAGATTTCGGGTGAATCGCATCTGCTTTGGGGAAAAAACATAGTGGTTAATACATACATTGTATTCTACTATATGTCCTATATTATTGCTATGAAAGACAGAGCTCACTGCGTGCGTTTGCTCATTGGACAAGGTTTGAATTTTGTGACAACCTGCGTAATGTTCTGTTAGGGCATGCCATGAGACGGCGGTTACATTTTGGAACAGACGGCGGGGTGGGGGAGCGGCATATAACTATTCAAATATAGACGCGGGGATCTACTCAGTTAATGATCAAGTTGTTACTAATTGGATAAAGCTTGAATTCCGAGGCAACTTGGCCGTGTTGCTTGTTAAGTCATGCCAAGAGACGTTGGTTGCATTCCGAGACAGGTGGCGGGTGGGGGGGATGAAACTAGTCAAATATTCAGACGATGGGGATATATCCATGTATAATCAGGTTGGGGGTAACTCCGTTGCATTTCTCCAACGGTACCATTCCGGGCCGGCTCACCATAGGTAGACATACAAACGATGTTGTGAGAGAAGAAAAGAAAATGTTAGTAAAAAACAAAAATGGTCCCATTTAATGGGAAAATGTCAGAGAAATAGGAGCAACAAACACATAAGTGATGTCTGAAACGGTACCCCATGAGAGCTGCACGGAGGTTGTTGTTGTACGCCATACAATATTAAATGGAGACATTTGTTTGGGCAAAATCTCAGGCTATGCCCTTTGAAATTGTCGGACGCAATGAAATGTTGCAAGTATTCAGGTGGGACGGACCAAACCTTAGATTCAGCTTCGAGTTCGCCCTATTGCAAGAACTCTTTAGTGTTAACCTAGATTATATTCAGCTTAGTCTATACGTTCCAGCACTGATATTTGACAGGACTTGCCAAAGACACATAGGATATCCAAACTGAAACACTGGCGCATATGTAAAACGGGACTGTTGTGAGAGCCTGTCTCTGGTCCATTCTCAGGTTTAGCCAGGTTGGTCTGTCCAGCCCCAAGGTGTGTTGGCAGTTTCCGTCCTCGGTTGCGCACTCGCCCGCCAGATCCGTTATTCTCCCGGTGTGATTGCGGCTGTTGGTGTTGTGTCCAGCTCCACGTTCATTGAGGGTCAGTTGATTGATCTGCTCTCATGAGATGTGAAAATAATCTGCGCAAACTATCACAACAGTAAAATAGAAAATGGTCTTCATTCAATGGTTCATAAATCAATGAAACAAATCCAACACGCTATAGGTGAATGGAGACCATTCAGTTTGGTACATATGCGGTAAATAAGAACTGGACTTCATTCAATTGTACATAAATCAATGTAACAAATTCTAAACGCTATAGTTGACATGGGACCACAGTCTGGGAACATTTTCGGGAAATGCGAAGTCTGCTTTGGGAAGAAAAACATTGTTGTTTAAATACCTACATTGGCTATTCTTGACTAATAACCTAATCTGATGCCTATGAAAGGACAGAGTCATGCGTGCCGTTTGCTAATTGGCACATGTTTGAATTTTGTGACAACCTGCGAATTGTTCGGTTAGGGCATGCCATGAGACAGTCGGTTACATTTTGAACTGTGCGGTCGGGTGGGGGAGAGGCAATAAAACTATAATATTGGACTGATGGGGAGCACTCATGTATGATCAAGTTGTTACTTATTGCTAATGTTTGAATTCCGAGGCACACTTGCGTTTGTTGCTCTGTTAAGTCAGCCAAGAGACGTTGGTTGCATTCGGAAACAGATGGCGGGGTGGGCGGGGATGAACTAGCAAATAGTACAGCCCGTGGGCTCTCTCATGTTATAATCAAAGTTTGGGGGGTCTACTCCGTTGCATTTCTCACAAGGTACCATTCGGCTGCTCACCATAGGTATGAACATACAAACGATGTTGAGAGAGAAGAAAAGAAAATGTTAGGAAAACAAAAAATGGTTCCCATTTAATGGAAAATGTCAGAGAAATAGGAGAAATAGCAAAAGGGACATTAAGTGAGTCGAAACGGTTACCCCATGCAGGTAGATGCACGGAGGTGTAACGCCCATACTAAATTTTTAAATAAGACATTTGTTTAAGCAATAATCTCATGCATATACGCTTCTGAAATTGGCGGACGAAAATGAATGAAATGTTTGAACTATTCAGGTGGGACGGATCCTCCCTTAGATTTCAGTTCAGAGTTCGGCCTCTATTGCACGACTTTTGTGTTTCAACTTAGATTATATTCAACTTGTACGTTCCAGCACTGTATTTGACAGGACTTTCCAAAGACAAATAGCTATCAAAAATGAAACACAATGGCAGATGTAAAACGTGACCTGTTGTGAGCGCATTGTCTCGTGGTCCATTCTCATGGTGTAGCCACGTTGGTCGGTCCAGCCCCAAGGTTTGTAGTTCCAGTTTCCTCGGTGTGGCACACGCCCGCCAGTCCGTTATTCTCCCCTGGTACTGCTGCTGCGTTGGTGGTCCAGCTCCAGTCTATGAGGTTCAGTTTGATTGCATGCTCTCCAATGAGATGTTGAAATAATCTGCAAAAACTAACAAACAGTAAATAAGAACATGTCTCCATTCAATGTTGTTACAATAAATCAATGTAACAAAACCAACACGCTATAGTTGAATAGAGATCAGGTTGGGTACCCACCATTTCGGGAAATCGCAGTATGCTTGGCGAAGAAAACATAGTTGGTTAATTACATACATTTGCTATTCTACTACATAACCTAATATTTTTGCATATGAAAGACGAGCGCACTGCGCAATGAAAACTATTAACATATGAGACTGCTGGGGATTCTACTCATGTTATGATCAAGTTATGAAATAATTGGATAATGTTTGAATTACGAGGCAACCTGCGTGTGGTCTGTTAAAGTCATGCCAAGACGTTGGTTGCATTTCGGAACAGATGGGCCGGGTGGGCGGGCGGATGAACAGATCAAATATTACAGCCCGCGGGGCTATATCCATGTTAATCAAGGTTGGGGTTGGGTTACTCCGTGCATTTCTCACAAGTACCATTCCGGCCGGTCCACCCTAGTTATGAACATACAAACGATTGGAGGAGAGAAGAAAGTAAAATGTTAGTAAAACAAAAATGGTCCCATATTAATGGGAAAATGTCAGAGAAATAGGAGCAACAGGCACATAAGTGATCGAACGGTACCCATTGCAGAGATGCACGGAGGTGTAAGCCCATACTAAATTATTTAAATGAGACATTTGTTGGGTTTAAGTAATCTCAGCATATCCCTTTGAAATTGTCGAGGACGAATGAAATGTGAATATTCAGGTGGGACGGATCCAACCTGTAGATGTTAAGTCAGAGTTCGCCCTATTGCAAGAACTTTTAGTGTTTCAACTAGTTAGATTCAACTTGTACGTTCCAGCACTGCTATTGACAGGACTTACCCACGACACATAGGCTATCCAAACTGAACACACTGGCATATGTAATAAAACGTGACTGTTGTCTAGCGCCATTGTCTCTTGGTCCATTCTCATGGGTATGTTAAGCACGTTGGTCTGTCCAAGCCCCAAGGTTGTTAGTCCGTCCTCGGTGTGGGCGGCACTCGCCCGCCCACAGTCCGTTATCTCTCCCCGGTACTGGGGTACTGCTTGCTGCGTTGGTTGGGTCCAGCTCCACGTCTATGAGGTCAGTTGATTGACCTGCTCTCATGAGCTGTGGAATAATCTGCAAAAACTAACAAAACAGCAAATAAGAACTTGGTCTCCATTCAATGTGTGACCATTAAATCAATGTAGTTGTGTAACAAATCCAACACGCTATAGGTTGACATAGAGACCATCAGTTTTGTACACATTTCGGGAAATCGCAGTCTGTTTGGGAAGAAAAAACAATAGTTGGTTAAATACCTTAAATTTGCTATTCTACTACATAACCTAATATTTTGGCATTATGAAAGCCGAGCTCCACTGCGGCCATTAAAAACTTTTCAAATATTAAACTGCTGGGGATCTACTCATGTTATGATCAAGTTATTACTAATTGGATAATGTTTGAAGTCCGAGGAACTTGCGTGTTGCTATGTTAAGTCATGCCAAGACGTTGGTTGCATTTTGGAACAGGTGGTGGATGGGTGGGGGATGAACTAGTTCAAATTATTAAGCCCGGGCTGGGGCTCTACCTCAAGGTTTGGGGATACTCGGTGCATTGCTCACAAGGTCCATGCCGGCCAGGCTCACCCTAGGTATGAAGGATTTCTTTAGGTAAGGGGTTACAGCCTCCCATCTTCGCCCAAGTTGTCCCCTGACTCCTCTCTCCATCGGACTGCATTGCGAAAATGTACACCAAATTACCCTGTAATCTAGGCAGTGGGTACATGGGGACACTGCCACCCCAGCCATACATTCCTGATTCCATCGCATGGCACATGAATGTCGCCGAAAGGGTAAGGGTAAATCCTTCAGCAGCAACATTTTCCCAGGCAAATTGTATTTTGTGGATAAATAAGGAAACAATTTTCAATGGTTTTCACTAACTTCCCACAAAGTGGTAGCCAGCAGTAGGCATAAGGCTACTGAACTTGCTATAATTGTGTACAGAGACCACACTTTACCGTATGCCTTAATCATACAGGGAAAAGTGATTATCTGAAGACACCTTGAAATTCACATGATCAATTATTTGAAATTTGGTTTGTATAACCCATCTGCATGCCTGTTCATCATTCGATGTTTTTTTCCCCAGAGATTGATGATTGCAAAGTTATTATACAGTGGCATTTGGAAAATTCACATGGTTGACAACATGTGTACATACACCAGTTCGACAAAATCATGTCAATGGAAAGTGATCGCGATGTGGGCTTGTAATAAAAATAAAAATAGTGGCTTCTTCGTGTCCTGCAGTGGTACGATGTTGGACTCCACAATGATATTGAGTATGCATACATTTGCCGACGTACCGAGATGTGATGGTTAGGGAAAAGTGCAAAATTTGTTATTCCTGTGTGGAAAAAAAGGGCGGGAACTTCCGTTACAAAATTCGCGGAAATGGAAATGGTACTCTAGTTTCGCGACGATGGATTGGATATCGGATACGCGGATTTGACCACAGGTGTTCTAAGACTTTTCAGAGGGGAATTCCATTAGTTAATGTGAAACAGAGCAATTCAGCCAATAGGATTCATGATTTCCAATTTTTAATGGCCTATTTTTTTTTTTTTTTTGAGAGAGAGAGAGAGCACTGAAGGGCGATTTTAACTTTTATTTCGCCGCCCGCGTATATTTTCTTCAGAGGGCGATTCTGTGAAAATTGGGGGCGAATCACCCGTCGCCCCGCTTATTTCCGATCCTGTCCTGGACTGTCTCAGGAATAAAGATTTCAATTGCTTATCTGTATTTTCTTATCCCCCCCCCCCCTCCTGAAAATTCAGTCCACCCTACAAATGTGAAGGAATCCCCCACAATGTGAGACCTAGCATGAACATGCTATGCGACTTTGATGGTATTTAGCTTACATAACCTAATGAGCCTAACGTAATAATGATTACCATAGTTCTTGGGTCTCGCAAGACCCTTCCCCGCGTCTGTGAATTAGACCAGTCTAAATGCTTTGTCTTAGAGAAATATCGAATGATTGCATTGAATGCATTCATTACATTCATGGGAACCTTACCCAGAAATATTTGAGCAATAGGTCGGATGTTCGTTTGATGAAAAGTTGCCTAATGCTCATAGCCAGAATGAATGAATCAGTCTAACTTGACTTGCAAATTGAATCGCAGTAGTCTAGCAGGCAACCGTGCTTGCTTTCCCTCGCAGGGTGCGACGGTCTGCGACCTTGATTTTTCGGAGCAGTCAGACTGTCAAATTAGTCACATGCCCATCAATCCTGGCCGGGTCGTTGCCACAGTCGCTATGAAACGGTTACCTCGTCGGCTGTACGTCGGTATAATGGGTCAGTGCGAAAAGATTACAATCACACGCGACCATGTTTCTCACATTGATCGCGATTGAATGATTTATATTGTTGTAACATGTGAAAAGTGCCGTGCCCATTAGTTTTAAACTGTGTCACGTCATATTTCCCTGTCCCCACCCCTTTTCGACTGCGCAGAGCTTGGGTCCCAAGGCCTGAACCTAAACTTTGCCTTGCTACTGAAAAGAGTTTCGCTTGGCTTTCAGGGAGGAAGGGCTCCTGTGTGATCGCCGTCCTGGGGCTAGCCGCCGCCAGTCGATCTGCACGTTCCGGCACGACAATTCCATGTGTGAATTAGGTTCTCGGATTAAAAGACCCACGTTACTAAGCAGTTGGGATGACCCGGGATACCATTCTCGTAAGAAATCAAAAATCGCCAATTCCAGACCTCAACAATTAAAGTTTTGAGGAAGCAATTAACTCAAGATCGTGATACGTGGCGGATGTTGATCAGTGAGCATGTCGGATAGACGGAGACTCATTAACCTACTGTACTAATACTAAAAGGCCAAATTAGCAAATGATAGCTGTTAGTCTCGGGGGCCGGCTCACAATCATCTTAGCGCATCCCACTAACTGCCGAAATACTACCCACAGTAGTACAGTTCATATCCATGGATTATTTTCGCGAAAAGCCCGCTTACTTCACTGGTTTCCTTGTCATTGGGATATGAGAATAATATATAATTATCAACACGCAACTGCCTGCCCTTTTTGTAACCCTCATGACGATCGAGCCCAGAAACTCACCCTCCCGACCATCCGGTATTTGCTACATCGTCCTTAAGTTGAAATGAAGCAGAAAACACCATCAGAATAACGTCGACAATATGAATTATTTCTATTATAACTTCTGGATTTACCTGGATTGGGGGGCCCCCCCCCCATCTTCTGGAAAGATGGCCTAAGCTAAGGATAGTTAGGTTTCAACCTTTGAAGATATACTGCTCTCTAGACCGCTCTTCTACAAATTAACCAACCGGGCCGATTTGCCTGACGAATCAAAAGTCGTCAACGAACCTGTCGGAAGTTCCACTACCAGTAGGCGTCCACTTCTGTGCGAAACATGCACCGACTAATTTCAGAATATAGGTTGGGGAACTCCGGTAAGAAAAAAAAACAAATGCCTGAGAAAATGGCCGAAACTCGGATCATAGGTTGCCAAAACCGCCCGAAAAATCACATAATAACACGACGCAGACGTCGCTAGAATGGCGCGAAGGGACTGTGCTTCTACGTTAACTTGCTTTTCATGGATCGCTGATTCGCTGACACAATGTTCACCCTTTGGTGAAGTAACTGACCAAATCCGATTAGTCGCGTCCGAGCGTACGGACAACCACAATTTGCAAAATCGATTCAATCCGTCGGTGCACATAGCTTCGTATTGTACAGCCCGGGATTCAGGTAAAAGTTTGGTTGGGGTTTTTTAGTTTAGGGTCACCGTACCACAATGGAAGACTCTCATTCAGAAGGACGCATGCACTGACCTTTGTTAACCAAAAGATACAACTGTACTTACCACGGGTGACGAATCAACTCCTCATGAATTCTTCCAGTTGGAATATCATAGATTTCGTAGTGTTGCAGCCAACAGCAGTTCACGGTTGCAGATTGCGCGTACTCACAACTAGACCTGTGGGCGTATGCTCGGCGTATGTATTACTCTACTATGAATGCCTGTTATATCTGCCGTGGCCGTGGCACCCTTGAGGCCGACAGATTCCGAGGTAGGCCAGGATAGGAGGATGGAAAAAAATTTTGGCTCAGCGTGGTATGTCGGAAAGTAAATGGTGGAAAAGCCTTACAAGGGCTAGCTCACAACAACTCCGGGCTTGCAATGAGGGACTCGGGTCACATTTTCCCAATATAGTGGTATATCAACACTCTAGAAAGGTTTGGAAGACCGTTCAGCTGGTGTTCGTGTGGCCATGATACGCCTCGGAATGTCAATGGACGGGGGGGGGGGGGGGGTCTAATAGGTTACGTACGGTATCACGTTTTACTCTATGATACGTTCATGCTATACTCTGGGACGGTTTTATCGTGATGCTTATAAAACAGCATATCGTCCATCTTGTCAGGCGTTCGAGACGGATATGCTTTCAGTTTTCAATCAGCGATCTTCTTTAGAAATGAGGGCTTGGCCTAAATAGGCTATTAAAACATTTCGGCCAATTGCACTGAAGTTTGCCTGTTCTCTCCCTGGCGGAGGAGGGCGACCGAAAATCACAGCAGTTAACCGAGTTGTAAGTTCTCCTACAGGACATCATCAAAACCGAAATAAACAAATTGTAAACTGTTGAATAGGTATGTCATATGCACTCGATGCCAGGTGTCCTAGCGGGGGGACAGGGGTCATAACGGTAGGGAGGGGGTCCGGTGGCGACTGTCATATTATCATCGCCTATTCCCGTCTCCATTTTTGCCCATCTTTTCTCAAGGCAGCGCCGTACGGGAAGGTCCGTGAACCCCCGTCCTAGAGAAGGAAAAACGACGTAGAATTTTTTCCGACAAAAAAATGGTACCGTACAGATCCGGTCGTCATGAGAACATGTGCCTACACTGACACGACCAGGAGCACGGAGCATGAAAACACAGGGGCTATAATACAAATTGAGAATAACCGGAACTGGGAAGAGGTGACTGGCGAATGAAAACAACGAGAAGGGGGCCTCGGAATTTAGGTGAATTATGGACGGGCGAGCCGAGTTCGTTATTAAGCAAATTCAGAGGGAACTGTTTTATGAACCAGTAAAGTCGACCTGCTGTAGATTATTCCAATTCTACAACCCAGCAAATTAAGAATACCGCAAAACGATCGAGGATTTTTATTATATGAGATCGAATCTTTCTGTATCTCTAAATAGGCAGCGATGGGATTTATTTCTAGTTCGAGTCGATGTTTGTAAATGGCATGCGTTTACAATACACAACAGATTGTCAGTTGCGTGCTGTGCGTACTCAACGAAGACGCAATACAAACCACCACGCCCATAATAGCTCCATGGCCGAACCGCAGGGTTCTGCGCGTTGTGAAAATGACGTTCACCAATGCATCGAGCAACGCGTCGTTTAGTAGTAGTAGTAGTAGTAGGTGAGTCTCGTCTATCGAACATGCTCAGGGATCAATCTCCGCCCGTATACCGATCTGCGCAAGGTTAGGCTTCATCGAACTGTTATGTTGATGTCCCTGAATTGCGAGTTGATTTTTTTCCGAGCAATAGTCACAGGTCTCCAACCGGGTCAGTAGTGTGTTCTCACATGCTTCTCTCAGAGCGATCTTCGCTGGAAGCTCTTCTTGGAGTCTCGCGGCGTGACCAAAAAATCTCAAACGTCTATGTGCTACTACGGAATACCAAGGGAATTTGATTGGTCACATCATAGAGTTCGGCGTGTGGTTCCAATTTGTTTTGGTCCATCTGATTGTGAGAAACATTGCGGAGTAGTCTTCTTGGAAAGTGTCAATTTTTGGATCAAGATTCTGCGTTGTACCCCACATTTGCAATATACGAAAAAAATACTCTGTTAAGGGGCATCGAAAATCCGGAAGAGTTGATGCTTGTACTTATTCGTCTGGCTCTGAAATTGTTTGAGTTAGATGTTGAAGCGTTGTTGGTTATACCACTTCTTCTGTTGATGTCTTCTTCGGTTCCTACCAAAACTTCCACATATTTACATTTCTTCCCACCTCCCCCCATTGCCATCTTGGATTGAAAAATTTTCTCAGTTTTAGTGCTCTGTTATTTTAGAGAATTTCTTCTTGTCAGTTTCTCAGTCAGTCGCTCTTCGATGTATTGATAATAATGTTCTCCAGTCGATGCCCAAGAGATATCATTCAGCGTATGTTGGTCCACGGTGAAAAAAGTTGTCGGTATTAATATTTGCGTTGTAGTCATGATCAACTAACTGAGAATGGTTGGGATAATGGCATCAATGTCATTTAATCCGATTTCAAGGGCGTGGCCAGGTGGTATGTTTATAAAGAATAATGCCACTCGCACTGTCACCCGGGGGGAACCGATGGTCGTGGCTGAAAGGATTTCATAGTTTGCCGTCTAATTCGACCGTGTATGAGAACATCGTTCGTAATGTATGAAGAGATAGAGTTTGTCGCTCTCGAGGATCTGCTGCAAATCATTTATTTAGTTGCCTCCTGGATCGTATCGGAAACGGCCTTGCTCAAGTCAAGCAATAGAAGGTTGATGTTTATATCCTATTGAAGTTACGGTTTTTCAGCTAAAATTTGGAAGCGAACACGAGCTCTGCAGCGCATCTACCTGAGGTTTATAGGCTGTTTGGGATGACGGGAAAGTAATTGTCATCAATTGGGGGCGGATTCTCCTTGTACCAAAATTGCGAGGATTTTCTCAGGGTTTGAAAGTAAGATCACAGGTCTTTAAATTTTGCTGGTAGGACCTTTAGTTTTTCCTGGTTTTTGCATTGGTGTTAAGATTCCTGGTTCAATTTCTAGTGGTATTCTCCGTTTGTTCGGCTAGTTATTCAGTATATCAGCTAGTATCATGGGTTGCAGGGGCAATTGAGATGGTCAGGTGATTTGGTTCACACATGGTGATTTATTATTTTAATGATGCAACCGGCTCGTGTTAATTTCATCTTCATCAAATGGTTGTTAGTTTTCCTGGTTCCTGGAAAGCACGGTTGGTTTTGGTTCTGGGTTGTTACAGGTGTTTATTTTTGCATTCTTGGTCAACGATTTCATCATCCAATTTTAATTGAAATTGGATCCTTCTTACTTTTTTGTTGTCACTATTTTATTGCTTTTAAAGAAGCGGTGGGAGTCATCCTTAATATTTTCAATTTCAGTAATTTCGTCAATTCGTTTTTGTTCATGTGCTGCTTTGAATAGGGAATGTTCTTTTTGATTTATTTTATTCTTTTAGTTTGTAACTCTCTCTTCTTAGGTATATCTTACAGTTGTCGTTTGAATCGTTTAAACGCCTTTTTCCGTTAAGGCGGTATGGTGAAAGCCGGATCTGCACCATGGAGATATTATATTGCTGCGTTCTTCGAAGTCGTAAACCGTACATTACGAGTTACCCAACTGGTGGTGAAATTGGTTCTGTGCGATTCCCAACACTTTTCCATACAGCGGGCCGTTTGGCGCCCATATTCGAAACTCCACCTTGATCATGCAAATGCAACAGAGTAGTGGTACGCGGAAAAGCCCTCGCTTTTTCGGACGTTCGAGCGTTGCCTAATTTGCCTGGAAAGGCTTCATACGTACGATATTTCTCCATTTCACTTGCATGAATTCAGGTCCTACCTTTCATTATACAGTTATTCACATGAATTACATATTCATTGATGGAACATTTCGGAAGAACTCTCGATTTCTGAATGAGAGTATCAATTATCGCCATTTTGATACAAGCCGTGAAAGTGGAAAAGTGGAAGTCACCACTTTAAA
The DNA here is from genome assembly GCA_026419785.1 of Sclerodactyla briareus. Classification (NCBI taxonomy): domain Eukaryota; kingdom Metazoa; phylum Echinodermata; class Holothuroidea; order Dendrochirotida; family Sclerodactylidae; genus Sclerodactyla; species Sclerodactyla briareus. The sequence continues at coordinate 142,248 of JAODTK010000910.1, forward strand.
GTCACCACTGGTTTGTACCGAAAGAACGCGTTTTATCCAAGCACCGGACATGCTGTACGAAGCTACTATTAAAAAACCGAAGTAAGGGGAACCTGTTGCTAACCTGTCAGACAGCGCCCTCAATTATAGTAGTGCTATAGTGATATGTGATTAGGGCGAATAGTTCGCTTCGTCAGAGATTGGAACTATGTTCAGTTTGACAGCCTTCTCATTCGAGCTTCACAATATTAAGCTCTAGTTACCCCGTGATGTCAAGTTTACGCCTAGATGGTGAAATCTGCCGGACGCAATCGCTTCGCTTCCCAACATAATCATGTTGTTTCTGTGCTCCGTAATAACGTCTGATTTCCGCGTTTCGAAATAGGGTAACACTCACGGAAGAGTTGCAGGAATCGTTGAGATCTGATATTACCATCTTTAAAGGGAGCAACGCGGTATTTTCGGGGCTCGGTCGAAGAAATTCGCGGATAGAGAGTAAACAAAACCGACTATGTTTACGCTGTCTACAACACATAGGGTGCCGCCTTCACTTCGATTGTGTTTGACGGCAATTTGGACAGGGCACACAATACGTGCTCTGATGCCTTCCAGTAATATATGCTCCATTGTTTACTCTGGTATATAAGGTATATACCAGTTCGAAGACGCACAATATTACGAGAGGACATTACCGCGCGTATTGTGTGCCCTGTTCTAAGTTCCGTCAGAGAACAAAAATCAAAAGTGAGGAGGCGTTCTAGGTGTAAACATCAGAACCACATCAGGTTGGTTTTTAAACTCTTCTGACGCGAATTTCTTAGACCACAGACTCCCGAAAATACTTCGTGGCTACATAGTAAATAATTTATCATAGGCATCAAGAGTCCGTGTTTCTCGCACCCGTACCAGCCGACTGTTATGCAAAAACACGGACTGTTATTGCAAAACTAACAATCGCTACGCGATTGGGATTAGCTCGGGAGAAAAAACCCGGAAGACTTAAGTCCTTCCTCCGGGGGGGCCGGAATCTGTTCTTATAACCAGTCATGGCCGCAGACGCCGGGGCAAAGCGAGCAGGGCCCCCCAGACGCCTGCCGGTTTTGATCCTGACGCTCGGTGACCGACAGATCATCCAGCGACGAACGAGCGGCGACCGCTCGGCAGCCTTTGACTAGAACTTCTGAGCTTTACATAAATCGCTCGACGGTGACTGCTCGATCAGATCGGTACCCGGACGGCGACCGCCCGGTCATCGGCGTATTTTGGACGGCGAGTGAAAGGTGGACAGGCACCGCTGGAATTTTAATTCCGCCCTAAAACTTCAGCGGCGACCGAGCGATGCCCTAAAAACGAGCGGTGCCGGGCGGCCTCCGCTCGATGCCTGAACGAATTTGGCTAAAAACTCGCAGACGCGGCGGACCGAGCAGGCCGAATTTTGGATTTGTGACCATAGCATAAGTTAGGCTAGATTAAACAAATGAACTTGGTTGACCTAGGTTTAGGGAAATGAACCCGGCATTTTAACTAAATCGAGCTCCAAATAGCCTAGTAATTTTATACTTGTATTATTTACAATTGAAACAAAGAAAAATTCCTTTAAAAACGCTAGTCACACTCTGAGTCGTATCAAATACCTGCATTGCAGCAACAGGTTTGTGGGATTGTGAAGAGGACAGCGACTGTGTTTTTTTTTTTTTTTTTTGTAGGCCTATGCCTAATTAATTGGCAGGACTGGGGGGGGGCCCCCCTGGGCCTATGTACAGTACAGATCATTAATCATGATGAAGTCGCGAGCTGGCGGCATAGCCCTATTGGCCTTGTAAAGGATAGCCATAAAGAAACTTTATTTTACCCACTAGTACTATGATAGTACGTAGCCTACTGTCGGTTACGTACCTAACCATAAAGTATAATATTTACCGCTTCATAACTTCTAAACATGAAATGGAAGCCATTCGTCTGGACAGAGAGAACTTACTTCATGCCTGTGCTATCACACTGCATGTGCGTGCGCCGACCAGTGCAACGCGAAACGACTGTGGCAACTGGCAAGTATGGTGGTTCGGGCATAGAGTTTGTAATTGTTTTCGGAAACGACTATGAGCAAGTCGATCGGTGTTGTTGTCGTTGGGTATACCTCAGGCACCTTTTTTGTTCCCCACCCCCCCCCCCCCCCCTTGGTTCTGGTGACATCATGAACATTACGTAATCGCAATAAAATACTATGCCCAAAATAACGCTCTTCCCTAATAATTTCGAACGTTCCATGGTCCTCTGGACGTATTGAGAAGGTATTACACGCGTTTAAACGCAAAAGGGGGCCTACACATAGTGGTAATTGAACGTTTCAATCATCACTTCAAAAACACTTATGGAACCTATTGAGGCGTTTCACCGAAGCTTTCGGAGGTGTTTGCCACCCTACGTGGATTCCGGGAACTGTGCGTCGAGCTGCTTGCTCACTGCTAAAAACTAGAATAAAAAAGAATACCACATTTCACAAAGTTTGGATTCAGCTCGCCAGGTATTTTAGGTCAGGATTTGGCTGCTCAGTAGTCAATGATGGTAAGGTCATAAGATCATGGAGTAGAGCGATAATACCTTAAAGGAACGGTCACTTAAATTCTACAGTATTAAGGTGTAGGCCATCGGATAGCATATGACTAATAGTGACTTTTTTTCATTTCAGTAGTAGTAACGTACTGTTGACACCTCTGTCTTTCGACCTATTCTGGTAAGCTAGGTTGCCAATCGAAAAACCATACTGGCTGCTTGAGTAGCAATAGCCAATAAATTAGTGTCGGGAGGCTGGCGTTACCAAGAATTGCCCGATGGGAAGGAGAGGGGCTCCAAATTGTCCATGAGAAGGCGAGATTTTGCTTCCAAAGCAAGAGTATACTTTTGATGGTGGAAGAACATTTACAACCACCCTTTCTGTATACCACTTAACAGTGTTGGAGGAGCGAGGGGCCTCGTAGTTCCGGCCGCGGGTATCATTATTTTTTATGTATTAGAGTAGGATAAAAATAATATATATAATATATATATTGTAAATAATGATGATCTGGCTTGTTGAAATTACCGCGACAACTCAGACTAACGGGGCTATCGGTACACTCAAAGCGCCGATAAAATGTATCGCGATGCATTCGGCGGCCGCGTGCGCCTGCAAGTCCGTCACCAGTGAAGTGCTAGAGTGCCGGCTGCTAGCGTGAGCTGGTATAGACAACGTACAGTTGCTGGTGCATTGCTGCACAGTGCACACATAGGAATATGTAGTTTGTGTACAAAGAAGTAAATACTGCCAATGGCGCGGTCACATTGAACACTCACGTCACTCCAAATACATGAGGGGCAGTAATAACATCAACAGACAACAGTACGACGATGTGATCGACTCCGGATAATCAAGCTGGGTTATTACGGAACTCGAGGAGTTCGACGAAAAAGACAAAGGAAAACAAAAAAACACAGAGCATGATGCAGGTTTTGTCCTCCGTCAGCACCGAAGTTAACGGAGTTCGAAGAGAAGCAACTTCCAATTTTGCCCGTCACTTCCTGCAAGTGCACAGAGCACAGTGAGCAAAAATCGACCCCCTTATGTTCGTAGTAGGAGGTGTGAGGTGACATTTAGTCTCCAGTGCATCTAAACTCCTTGCATTAGACTGGACGATGTAAATACAAAGAATGTGGTATGTGATGACAGATCGTGGAATGTATTTTTTATTATTCAAAGGACAACTGCAGGATACAACTGAGGTTATATCGTAGAGAGTGAAAACTGATTATAGGTCCAAACCCATTTCAATACGATGTCATCTGTGGAGTCTCGGTCCAAGTTGCAGAGCATTTGGGGGGGATCCCAATTGCACAATACTTGCACACCATGGCAAAATATTCTTTGTTTCTATTGAAATTCAAACATTAATTCACTTCGAAAAGCATTAGTCTACGGGAGAGGATTGCTTTAGTAGGTTGGTAGTGTGATGGTGACTTTGGGAGAGGAGACAACAGAAATTTGCTAAATGTTGACTTATTCAATCCAAAATGAAACAATCAAATACCTAAAATAATTTCCTGTGTTGTTAATGTGTGACGTCATGCGTTTTGCGCAATTGGGATTCTCCCCATTTTCTCGCTGTAGGGCCCAATTCTTTGAAGGCCAATTATTCAATAAGAACATCGTATTGAATGGGGGTTTGACCGACATATACAGTTTTCCATTCTCACCAATAACCGTTGGTGTACCAAGCTGCAGTTGCCCTCCAAAGATGATGGTAATTTGATGAGATCCAATATGTTCACCATCTGAGCGGAGCCCACACGGTGTTGAGCGGAGCGTGAGAAAATTTTAATCTTAGAAACCTCCCAGATGCCGGAAACGGCATTTCTCGTGGTTTTTGTTGAGGAAACACAAACACATGAATAAAAAAATTATAAAATTATTGTTTCATGGGATTAATGGAGAAACTCATGATGGTCCATTAAGGCTAGCCCCCGTGTGTTGAAACCCACTTTAACGGTAGTACTAAGTGACAATTCGCAAGTAGTGATCAGAAATATATACTATATTTTGCGTAAAGTTGATGGCCAAGATGTTCCACTGCGCGTATGGAAGTTGACCCTTTTCCTATACATACTGCAAATGTTAGATTAGTCAGATTTAACAAAAGCTCATCTAATACAGCATGAGAGTAAACAGAACAATTTTTTTGGATAAATTTAAAGGTCAGACTGAGATCATACAGGTTCTACAACTTGCAACACAACGAGTGCATGCAGCATCAATTGCCAGATCAAGGATAGATTGAGTGTGCAGAGCTTTTTTCGGGGGTACAGGACTTTTTTTTTCTTTTTTTTTGGGTGCGTAAATATGGGGTCATTGAGATAATAAGAGATTGTGCGAATGCATTTCTCACAAACATAGGATAGCCCAGAAGCTTGTCTGAACGCCTGATCACGCTGAAACCTTTCCTACTGAGTGTACAGGAGATGCAATGTAGAATGAGGGCAATCTTTTGAGAAAATTAGGAGAAAGTTATATTTGTCAACTTGGTGGATCTAACATACGATAACACGATTCCCACCAACATGCATGACGGTGGTCTCTCAATCTCCATGATGAGCTAAAAGTGATTGTGGCACCTAGCACAATACTTGAAACAGGCGGATACAAATTTTCCCCAAGGGGGCGGGGGCAATATTCATGCTGTGAATCGGAATGCGTACCAGACAGACCAATCCTATGTGTGCGCGCAGCGCACTTACTAGGCGCGTAGCGCGAAGCCTCTAGGCGTGGGTCCAGGGCCCGCCTCAGAGCCATGGAAGCTGTCGGATTTGGATACTCTCTAATCCCAACATGAGGCTCATTTGGGAACGTTTCATGGTGATTTTGGTTGACGGAGTTCTAGAAAATTAACAAGACAACGCATACAATTATGTGCATTATAAACAGACGTCTGGAATAAAATGGACCTAAGTCATATCATGCCCCCGTTCTGATGTTAGCGAGGGCTACGTGTATGTTACCACACCACATAACAAGACCCAAGGTATGCGTAGCCACACATCATGACCACGCCCAAGCGCGAAGGCTCTCGGAGTGGGGTCCAGGGCCGCCTTAGGGCCCGGGAAGCTGTATATTTAGAGGCTCTTCCAGTGCAATCGAGGCTCGTTGGGAAAAATTTTATTATGATCGCGGTTGACAAGATGCTAGACCATATCGAGAAGTTCATATAATCCGGGCATATAGACATAAACGTCGATGGAGTTGACATCAGCAACAGCTCTACCCGGCGTGTATTGCAAGAATCCGAAATGAAATAATCTAAACGGTGAAAAGTATAAGGATGATCAATAAGGAGAACGATATTCCCGGATCCACCCTGTGGACCCAACTGGATTGATGAAGAAGATATTATACTTGGTCCCCAGATGAGGCATATCCATATTGCTTTGGTTATCATCTAAGGTCAACCGAGGCCAACGTCCTTGGGACACGATAAGCCCATAAGGGGCCATTGTGAAATTTGGTGTGTAGCTTTCTTATGGGAGTACAAGAAACCCTCTTATTTTTATGTTTCATATGGAGACTGGGTAATTTTTTAGTGAAAAGAAGAAAAACTATTTGAACAGTGGTACCATGTCAATTTCAGCTTGTGAAAAAGATAATTGGACAGTGCTTTCTTATGAGAAGTATATGAACCCCATTGTGTTGGGATCAAAGCAAAAATCTGTTCACACGATCAGTCTAGAATGACAGTTTTGCAAGTCAAAAGCATAACCTTTGGCATTTCGTTTGAGGTGAACCATGGTTCAGAGTCAACGTTTGGTATGAAAAGCATTGTTAACATGGAGAATGTATATACGACTGCGTGGGGTCGCTGGAGACTGAGAAAAAGTGAATGCTGCTTGAAGTGCGAGAAATTTTGCCAATTTGTAATGAATTGGTTAAAATTAAGTCACTTAATGACAAATTTTGTCAATTTTGGGGTGTGAAACAGAGGTAACACCTGGTCAAAAAGTGTTTCCCCAATTCTCCAGTGGGGGGGCAATGGGGGGCCGAGCGATTTCATGGGGCCTCGTCCCCCCCCGGGCCCACCGTAGCTTACGCCACTGACCTCCAGCCCCATAATGCTCGATAAAGATAAGCTATACATTTCTCAACTGAATCTGTAAAACCAGACTGCGTACTCGAGGCCGTACTCGTACTCGAGTACGTGCTACGAGACATTTTCTTGTTACTCGTAATCATGGATCTGTACTTGTACTCGTACTCAGCATTGAAAACAACTATGTTACTGTAATTGTACTCATGGGTTTGTACTCGTACTCTACTCAGATAGCCGTAACTCGTCTCATACTCGTACGCGGGTCAATGTACTCACACTACAGGTTTCAGTGTTCTGATCCGAGTAGTTCCACTTTTCGCGATGTACAGTGTTGTTTCAGTGTGAAGACTGGGTATAAAAATATTGTCGAATATTAAAAAATCATAGCTGTGTAGCAATACTCACTGTATTAAGTTCTTAATATAGTAATAGTCGAGTGAATGTCGAATAATTTTGTGGACTCGTTAAACATAAGTCTCCATATGTGGTTAAATTGGCGAAGTCGCTTTGCAGTGGTGGCCAGCAATTGCTACCACCTCGCTCAGCCTTCAGGAAAGTAGCTGAATGGCGCGCTGACAGTTGATTACAAAATCCGGTCAGATGGGGACGTGACTTACATCGCAGTCCCGGAGGCGGAAACATGGCTGCGTACAACCTTGACTCGGCATTAGTTGGAATAGTTGGAAATAGGAGGAGAGTTATCCTAGTGCTATCCAAAATCAGCATGGGTGCAGGGGTTCTTTGTTGAGCCATTGAGCCATTGAGCCTAAACCCGGAGCTCAGATATTATTATTATTATATCATATGAGGCCGAAGAACTGTACTCGGTAGTGTTGTGTACTCTGGTGTTACTCGTACTCATGAGCTCTGTACTCGTACTCGTACTCACCTTTTGGGAAAATGTGTACTCGTACTCATACTCGTACTCTGGAGTTTGGTACTCGTACTCGTAGTGATGTACTCGTAGTCGGGTCAATGTACTCACACTACAAGACTGTGTAAACAATAAATCCTGATAATGTGCCTACTGTCCCAGCACTAGCACTGAGCAATTATATATTACACTCAGTGATCTGTGGATTGTGCCTGAGTCAGAGGTTAAACCCATATACCTAGCTCAGCTTCCTTCAGCCAATCCCCGTTGAGGGGTTACATGTCTTGGTCCCAGGGTAGTTGAATACCGTACGGAAAGGTTCTGGACAACTGACTGGTATTTCGGCTCCTTCCACTTCTATGGTACAGAGGTATGCTCAGTTTGATGTGGGAGGGGGGTGAGCAGGAGTGGCGCTGAGTGGCACTTTTTGGGAAGTAGTACTGGTAGGCTTGGGCCATAGAAACGTCGGACTTTGCCACTAGGGGATTCTCAATGTTTTAGCGAGAGCAACCTAACGATACAGAGAGCTCGGAGAAGATATCGAATACACAGTCATGGGATACGTACGTAGCTGTAGGAAGGCCTCGTGAAAACAACATAGCAACAGTTAAAGCCCTAAAAACGAGCTCAGTCACGGTCAGGACCTTGGCGAGTTAGGCGGAGGGGGATATGCGGCTATGCCCCCCTCACTGGACCATATGAGTCCGTGGCTATGTTGTTCAGTGAAAGCAGCAACGGGAGAATCATCAAGCAGACCCACAACGGATGAATTATAACGTCTCTCCGTTTTCCTCTCGTACAGTGGCGTCACCAGACTTTTCGAAATGGGGAGGGGGGCACAAGGGGGCACAGGAAGTCGTGCGGGGAACAAGCATACATCTAAAGCGGAGCGCCCACCATAGTGGCGCGGAGCGCACAAGGAAATTTTGGTTGGGCAAGCACCAGATGGTCGGAAATGACATTTCCCGAGCTTTTGGCTGCATGTACAAGCTTCAAATCTGGGCATTTTGATGATCACAAATATTCTGTAATCGGTTGAAAAATTTGAACATTTAGTCAGACCACGTCTTATCGCGCCACTAGACTTTTCGGCAGAATGTTAAAACAAAAAATTGCTCCAACATACCATTCACCAGTGCGCGCGAAGCTCGTCAGCTCTACTGTCCCAACTATGATAGACGCTGTAGCAGTACGTGGAGGAACATGCGTGAAAAGCGGAAGCAGTCAATAGCCTAAGCATTGCAGTTCCAAATCGAGCGTGGTCGATGGGGCGGGAACGGACCGGAGCGCTAAGGGTTAAGGAATATATATATATATATATATAATATATATATATATATATATATATATATATATATATTATAGATATATATAGATATATATATATATATATATATATATATATATATATATATATAATATATAATTATAATATATATATATATATATATATATATATATTATAATATATAATATATATATAGATATATATAATATATTATATTATATAAATGAGGTTTGCTGTCGTTTCAAGGTCAAGAGAGGTGTTGTATAAGTGTCAGTATTTAACCTCACAGTATGTATGGTTAGGCGCCAATGAGGTAGGGACATATCATGGTGTGCGGAGATGACGGGAAAGCCACGGGACAATTCAAAATCCACCATTAGTACACGCGCGAAGCGCGAACATTTTTTAATTTCTATCGCATTCGAGGCGACTTTGGTACACAATAGCCTTTCTTGTATATTGTCGTTCGGTTTTGCCAGATATATTTCAAACTGGGAATCGAATACTCACACAGAATATTTTTTTCGAACATCACAAAATCTCAGTTGGGGGGGGGGGTGGCACAAGGTTTTCGAGGGGGGCAAGTTGACCCCCGTCTCCCCCCCCCTCGAAAACCCCTTGGCGACGCCACTGCTACCTCGAGTTGGTCGATGGGTTGTCTGATATCTATTATATATATATATATATATATATATATATATAGATATATATATATATATATATATATATATAGATATATAATATTAGATATATATATATAATATAGATAGGATATCGATATATAGATATTATATATTATATATATATATATATAGATATATATATCCTATACATAAGAGGTGACTGTCGTTTAAAGTCCAATGAGAATGCTTGTTGTATAATTCAGTATTTAACCTCACGATATGTTATGTGTTAGGTGGCCCAAACAAGAGGTAGGACATATTCAAGGGGTGTGCGGAGATGACGGGAAAGCCACGGGACAATTCAAAATCCACCATTAGTACACGCGCGAAGCGGAACATTTTTTAATTTCTATCGCTTAGAGGCGTTTGGCACCAATTCTGCCTTTTATTGTGATATGCTTCGTTGTGTTTTGCCAGATCTATTCAAAGGAGTAATCGCTACTCACTAAAGAATATTTTTTCGAAAATCACAAATCGCATTTGGGGGGGGTGGCACAAGGTTTTCGAGGGGTGCACGTGCCCCCCTTTCCTCCCCCCCCCCCCCTCGAAAACCCCTTGCGGACGCACTGCTCTTACCTCGTGTTGTCTGCTTGCTCGCTCCACGGAGAGATTCCAGGACTCACAATTAAGCTGCCAGCTTTCATCACTGTCCTTTCTATCATCAACCGTAGCGATTCGGATTCATCTACGGCGGCAAGAATCAGCGGAACCTTCGAGAGATTTCTTCAGGAGAGGTAGAGTGTCTCGGTGCTGAGATCCTGCGTTAAGAAATGTGTTGGACACGGGCAGCCTCCGAAGGCGTCGACCAAATCCAGTCTTGAATGCCACTCGCCGTTTCAGAGAATGATGAATTTGTGCAGAACAATTGTCGGATGTCTTAATCGAGTTCATCTCGGTGTGTTTTCACTTGAACATCATTTTTCAACGCCACCAGTGTTTGATATTATGCCCTACCATCCGAAGTATACTGGGGGGACCTCTCCCCCCCCCCCCACCCCGCCGCCCATGACCCTCTACAATTCCTTCGCTACTGGGGCAAGGAGTATGAGTAGAGGTGAACAGCATGGAGTATAGCTAGCTCAAGCCGAGGACTAGACTAGCATGGCGGAAAACTGGATTGAAAAAAATGTAATCCATAGAATAGATCTTCTTCTTCGGAGATCGAGAGGGGGTGCCAAATTAGGGAGGCGTGTGGTTTTGTTTTTTGTTTTTTCGCCTTCTGCAAATAAGTAGCTCGATGCAATCTGGTGCAAATTTAGCATTACCAAACATCATTGAGTGCTCAAAACGCATGTCATGAGGTTGGGGATGAATGAACTTGAAAAGGGTGGCGCCAGCGGGAGGGGGGAGGGTGACCGGGGGAAGGGGGCATGTCGGGGAAGCACCTGCCCCCCGCCGTAGGGGAATTTTGTCCCATATTGCGGGGAGCCCGAATGGGTACGCTAAAAAGTACACACCCCGACGAGGGGGGGTGGGCTTTTTGCCACGGACAGTATATATTTCCAAACTTTATTTTATAGGGAAATTCCTATATTGAAGTTGAAAACTTTCGGCGCCTTCGCGCGCTCAATCTTTCTATATATTGCCAAGTTCCTCGCTCGAGTTTAAGATCACACGTCATTCATCTCCCTACAGACGATACAATCGTGGAATATAAAGATAGGAGAACAAGCCTTATGATATCTTCGAAATGCCCTGCAAGAGAGTAAGGTTACCAGTTCTTTGGGGAGGATGACTCGTTCTGCCGTCTACCAATGTTTTGCCCCTGGTGTGATGGTGTGCTTTAACGGACGCAGTGCCAGGTATTCCTGTTGCAGTTATGGGAAATACCTGACCCTTATTCTCTAATAAGGCGCCTGATTGAGTGGGAAAGCTATTGAAAGTAAACATTGCACTCCAAAATGTGTATTAATTTGTTTCTTCGTTGTTTTTTCTCAAGAAAATGTTTTTAAAAAATGAAAAACATCAAAAAATGCAGGTTTGACCTAGGGGGAAGGTGAGCCTAGCGGGGAACTTGGACCCCTCGTGGGGGACCTAGGACCCCCCGTCGGGGAAATCTGGCGCCACCACTGAACCTTTGCAAGGGTAACATAGAACCTACGAATTGAGTGACGGTTATAGGCAAGGGATTCTGGGAGTACCCTGGATTGGCCCTTGAAAGTACCCTGCCCACTAAAAATAAATTCGAGAACCTATTATGAGTATCAAAATACACATATCAGGTTTGGGGATCATTTTCACTTTGTAGTGTGGAGAAGTGGGGGGTAGGGCGTATCCTTGCAGTTCAATGTGAAAGTGAGGGGGTCCTCATCCCCGACCGCTTCCATGGAAAGGCCTAACAAAGCTGCAGACACGGTGTAGTAGACAAATGGCCCGGGCCTAATTTGTGAGGCTGGAAATTGGAAAGATCAGGAGGTGTGTGGAGTATTAGCTGCAAGAGGCCCGCGGAACCGTTGAAAACCGACTCGACCAAGGGTGGTAAAATCAGTAGGGAGAATTAATACTCGTGTGAGTCCTCTCACTCTAGTGAGGTGTGTCAACAAGATTTCACACCTGCACTCAAGTCACTTAAATTAATAACGACCTAGAGCGGAGTAATAAAATGCTGTTTTCTCTTCAGGAGTAATATCCTCTCTTCAAATATCCATTAATATTATTAGAATTCAATTATGACAACAACTGAGGGCAACATGAACAGATGCGGTCAGACGAAATAAGAAACTTGTGGCAACCCACATTTTATACATCACAGCAATTGTGAAGAGGGGAGTATAAGACTGAAGAATTTCATCATAAAATCACCAATTTTGTCCGGCATGCAAAATGACACCGACATTGGCCTGGGCCGATTTTACAATAGTGGAACCAAGGACTAGGTAAAGCCTATTCGATGAAGCATTTTTTGCACGACGATATCTAGGAAATCGCAAAAATGCTTTCAACGTGAAACAATGCATGCAATAAGTCATAGCTCACAGTCACAGTTAATGAAATAATTAATATATAAGGCCTAATATTAAATATGATATATTTCTAATTCGTCGAGGTTATAGTCCTATAGGGTCACTGGCATTGGACGTTTGCATTAACAATTTGCAGTACAATCTTTGGAACCACTCTGACAAAAATTACACATCCTATTCCTATGCTAACCACCGTACCATCACAAAAACTTCATAAGCAAGAATTAAGTTAGGCTAATACAAACATTGTCTCAAGATCCATCGACTAATTGCATTTATTTGGACATGATTGTTTTCTTTTCTACTCAGGTAACTCAGACTGGTCAGATTAATGATAATTAATAACCTTCTTCAAATTTAAGGTGAATCTGAATAACACATTTTTTCAGATGGCCATAATGACTAATACTAATTATACCCTAATTATTTCACGTGATCTTTCCCAAACTCATGCGAAAGGCAATAGTTTAATTGAACATATTTTTTCCAGTCACTCGCAGTTATCGCCTGCTGAGCTGTGTAGATAGTGACTTACTTCAGGCATTGCCATTCCTTCATTAAGTAATTATTTCCATGGAAACGGAAGAATCTTATCCATGCATGATGCCTGCGAATTCTGTGTATTTTGATTGATGTTCAGCCAGAAAAAAGGAAAATATTTGTTTTACTCTCCAGTTGGTTGACTAATATGACCCAGTAAGATACTGTAGTCAAGTGGGGGGTGAAAAAAAAAAAACAATTTCCTAAAGTTTTGCTTTGAAAACCTATGGGAAACAGGTACAGTTTGGTTCTCAAATGTGTGCAGTGGGATTGCTTTTTAGAGGACTCTAACAAAAAATTATTTGTCATGAATGTTAAGTGTTGTTTTTTTCCCGTCGAAACCTTTTTCTTTTTTTGCCCCCAAACTTTGGCTGATTTGGGGAACACGAAGACAATAGTGAAAAAATTTGTATATAAAATTTTATCTCATGCCGGGCCATTAACTTATTATGCAATGCATAACGATCCGGCTCGAATAATCAATATTAGTAAAAACGGTCAATGCAAGTCAGTTTTCCTTTCTCCGGTTATTTGAACCATTTTTTATATGAACAGGACGAGCTGTTAGATTACTAGTTTTGTGAAATTCTATGAATTTAGGACACATAAGGTATACAGTGGAGCTATTTGTTTGTTGTTGTTTTTTTCATTGTTTTTTTTTTCATCATTTTTTCTGGGGTAAAAAACAAACAACATGGGTGTTCCACGAACGCGTGAACGTGTTGAAGCAATTCCAACTTAGATTAGTGTAAGGTCACTAATTTAGTATGCTGTTAACTGCTGAAAAAACTTCACATCATTTAAACTTGGGGACACATGAGAAATTTTTTCAAATGTTACTACAAATTTGGCTAATTTCGCCATTGCTTTATTTTTGTCAATTCATGCGTGTGATCGGCACTGAAAGTGACTTAGTGTACGATATTGATTATAATTGAACTAGACCCTGGTAGCTATCACCTGTAATAAATCATCTTTTGCTAAATATCCCCCTGCAAATAGAGGGCCCTCGTGTTTTTACGGTCGTCGATCATAAATTCTGACGGACACCAGTTTTTGACATGATGTTTGTCCGCTGGACTACCACTTTCTTAGTTACATTAGCATCCAAGGAATTTTGGTTCTTATTGGTTTGGGTAAAAAAAAATATCAGTGCCCGATATTCATTTTATTTTGCTGTTTTTTTCCCACCCAAAAAAACAAAACAAAAACAAAACCCCCACCACAAAAAAACCTGAGCTCACACTCAATGTCACGCAATGAGTCATGATTCGGGAATTATGACTATCAACAGGCAGCTAACGAACGAATTGTATAGCATTGGTTCTAACGCAGAGTACTCTTTAGTACATGCATTGCACTGTGTGTTTTTAGTGAAACTATTCTGTATTGTTTAACACGTGAGGAAACTTGTGACGCAAATAAATTATAAGAGCACCACAGCGCTACAAATACCTGAACAATATTTGGTAATTCATGAGTACACTCAGTGACCATGTTGCGTTTGTAACTTTGTTTTCGGTTCACCATCAACGCAATACAATCACTAGAACACAATTCAATGCAAGAGATATGCAAGACTGCACTGACGGTCATGTTTATGACCGTTCATGCCACACATTGTTTTCTAAATCGTTTGTGTGGCTACAGTGCCTGCGGGATTTGTTGCTCTTTTGTTAGTTTAGCAGTCAACAAATTGCCTCGTGTAATTTGCGTCAAATTCCCCCCCCCCCCCAAAAAAAAAAATGTATATCCGGATATGTCCCACCCTGGTTTCCACAACAGGAATAGTAAATTTTGCACTCTTTTTCAACCAGTCCACGATCAAGGTAACTTTCATTGTGTGTTCAGACGGCGTAACACTGCAGGCATGATAGAAAACCTATTTTTCAATTTTCAGGCCCACACATCGATAACTTTTCATTGACATGATTTTGAGGAACTGGTGTATGTACACATTCTATGTTAACCATGTGGAATTGCACTCAATCCTGTGAAATAACGCAGGCATGCACATGCTCCTACTTTTTTCGAACTCTCCTACTTTTGCCTGCCTCCTACTTCTCCTACATTTTCCTGAAAATCCTACATTCTCCTACTTTTTTCTAAGTTTGCTCGATAAAAATGATAATTTCATCACAAAATTGCCCAGCAATAAATACCCAAATTGTAAATTCTCAGAATAGCAAGTCATTGCAGGTTTCAGAACTGACCACCAGGACAGACATCACGACTACAAGCCAAGCCCGTCAGTCCCTTAATCGCAGTCCTCCTGCTTGGCCTCCTCCGGCAAGAAGTAGTTGGTAATAAGAGGGAAAGCAGCTGTCAACTATTGATGTAACAAAGAAGAGAATCAGCTCCAGGATAACAATCTTGTAGTGGGAGAGGCAAACACACCAATTCTAGGGAAAAGGAAACCAGAGCACACCAACCAGGGCCCATCAGAGACATTAGGTACTTCTAACCAGAAGGCAACAGGCTACTTCATCACCCAATCCTGCCCTTAGGAAAATAGATCCTGAAGAACCTTATTCGCTTCAAATCTCATCTACAGAGTTCATGATAGTGGAGTCCCAGGCAATCCAGTGGACGCAAGAAGATGCCCAAGTTGGTACCCCAAGAGAAATAGATACTTTGACAGATTAATGGTAAATCTACCAGGCCCAGGAAATCCCAGAGGATTGGTCAAGAAGGCAGGGAACAATCCATTACAAGAGTACACCCGGATTGACCATTACTGGAGACATGTGTTGACTCAGTCAACTCATTGGGGTCACAGCTGTATGTGATACTTCCTGAGCTGGTAAAGGCTCAATTCACTATGTCTTGCCCATGGTAATGCAGACGTTGACGCGAATCTTTGTCAGAGAACACTCGGGCAATGACCAATGATCAGACTCTGACCAGTCTATCAATTCTCTGAGATTGGTAATAAATGCAGTAAGGACCACTGGTCGGAACTGCCCATAGAGCTGGACCTCCCGAAATGCTAAGGACTATAGATGCCGATAGTGCGTTATGCTGCAAGATGCAGAAGAGAAGGAGAGGAGGAACGTCAGCAACAGCCAGTCCAAAGAACAAAAGGAAAAAGATGCCAGAGAGAAGCAAGAGACAAGGGGAAGCGCGGAAAGAATAAAACAATCACTACTGGACAGAGAAGACCTCTCAGAAAAGAGGAGTAAGGGGTAGGATGACATGTCGCATCTGAGAAGCTATATGCGAGACGAATAATCGCTACGAAAGCCATAAAAGACGAGACATGAGAGAAATCACTGTCGTCCCCGGTGTCCTAAAGATGTTTGCCACACAAAATGAAACTGAGCCGTGAGAAACTCCAAGACTTGCATGGAGAAAGATGCAAGGAATTAGGAGAGAAATACACAAAAAAGCTGAATACTTTTCAAAAGCTCTTTCTAAGTTTGCCAAGTGACCTACCTCCGCTGTCATGTTCATGTTCCTGGCTATAAATGAGTTCAGATCGCTCTTAATGTACTTTGTGTTGTGATGTACTGTAATGGCATGTAACCCCATATTTAGTTTGCAAGAGATTACCATATAGAAAATCATAGGAATCACATACTGTATGTAGCCAGTGCATTAGTCATCATAATTGCCCATTCAATTTTGTAGACTAGGTGGTTGGTGCTGGTCTTGTTTCACCACCGAAATAGTGACACTGGATAGTATTAAATTAGGGCGAGTCATCAAAGATCATGTCTTCTCAGCAGCTTGCCTACTAACACCTTCATTAGTTGCATAGCTTTATGGGTACATAATGATCCATGTAGTATTGTTATATTTTCACTGATTTAAAGGAGAGCATGTGTTGACAATGTCAGGACTGAATGAACAGGGTATGACATTTACTACATGATAATCACAAGGGTTTTTTCTCCCAACCAAAAAAATTGGGCAGGAGAATGCGAAAATGTGGAAATTTTTATGCATAAGTGGTAGGGTGACACCCAGGATCAGATTTATGAGGAAAACCTCTCTTCACCTGGGGATTCGAAATAAGAGGTTATATGGGTGACTAAATGAACAATATTCACACAAGATTTCCGATGAGACATTTTGCATTTCCGTGGATTGCCTCTTTCACTGTTTTGAAAGGAATCATGTGTTGACAATGTCATGACTATTACAGGGTATGACATTTACTACATAATTTTCCTTCAAAGGGACACTTACAGGTACCTACAGATCCTCTTCGAGCACTGGCTATTCGCCACTGTACTCAGATCCTTGTTTTCGACTCTCCGTCAGTAACTTTCAAGTCCACTTTGAAGTGGTATAAATTATCTTTGATCTTCCAGTAATTGTCCAATCTCCTTTTGAATTACTGAAGGCTAGTAGAGGAATATCACTGGAAATATTCATGCATGTTACTACAGACTCAAGCCAAGCGAATGCCGCAGTTACATTACATGTGGACAACTCACATTCTCTATTGATGTGATAATAACGAGAAGAACAGGAAATAAATGTGTGATATATTTTTTTTTTCATATTATGGCTGGCATGTCTGGTGAGTACAAGGTACATGACTCTGTTGATGAATCCTGCTGGTGACTATTGACAGAGACTACTTCTGAGAATCAATGAAGGTCCTACTTTACTTGCGTCTACTTTCGATCAAAAATCCTACTTTCCTACTTTCCTACTTTTCGAAAATTTCCTACTTACTTTTTCTCCTACTTTTTTTCATGAGCCTGTTGCATGCCTGATAACGTTAAAATCTGCAATCTGAAAACATTTAACAATCATAAAATAATGAAACAGGCATGTAGATGGGTTGATACCAACCATTTCACAAAAGAATTGAATCATGTTTATTTGCAAGGTGCTTCATAATCACCTTTCTGATCTAGGCTAAGTGTGGTCCCTGTACAAAATCATAGCAAGTCAAGTAGCTTAGGTGTAGGCCACTCTGGCACCTGTTGGAATAGTAAAGCCAATTGAACATTATCATTTTTGTTTTCTATTTATCACACAAAATACAATTTTGCCTGGGAAGAACATTCACTATGGGCCATAAAATGTTGCCGTTGAAGGTTTTACCCTTTCGGCGACATTCATATAGCTATGGGATGGAGGCAGGAATGTTATGGCATGGGTGATTATTCCCAGGTACCCCTGCCTAAATACAGTGGAACTTGTGTAGCAATAGTTTGCAATGTACAGTAGTCGATTAGAGAGAGGGAATCAGGGAGACAAACTTGGGCCAAGAGCGGGGCTGTAATCACTTAGCAAACACATCCTATTGCTAAAAACTGGCAATGTGGCAACTGCTGATCTTTTTTCTGAGAATCCCCTCCCCCCCCCCACATTTTGAACCTAGCGTAAACACTTTTCTAGAAATACATAGTAGTCCTGAAACCAAGCGTGAAATAAGACTTGTGTTTTAATCTTTTGAACTATGTGGCGTTACTGCCTCCCAGTACGGAAGCCGGAAGAAAAGAAAAAGCAGGAAAGAAAGCCAGGCCAAGTATGAAGAGACTCGGCAACGCAAATTTCAAGAGTCGTGGATGTCAAACCCTGCCTATAAATCAGGCTAAGATATGACCAAGGAGAGCGAATTAATGTTCTGTAAATTCTGTAAAAGTCATGGGGCATCTGATCAGGTGTTTGTGGTAGGGTGTAGGTCCCATCACGTTGAGAGCCTCCAGGAACATGTGGAACATTAAAGCGGCAGAGAAAAAGAGAGGAGCGCTCAATCATGAACCTGGTAACTTGCCGGACAACCATTATTTCTCTTCGGACAACGGAAAATGCAGCACAACCAGAAAAATAATCTAAAAATCGAGGCCTGATGGGGGGGGGGGGTGTGTTTAACTCCAACTACCCCTTGTTTTTGTTTTTTATGCCATTGACTATACGAAGTGGCTTCTCGGGAGTCCCCCCTCTTGGTAACTGTATCAGATCTGTATCAGGATGATTATAAAGGGGCTAATATGATAGCTGGGTGAGAACTGAATGTGCCAGTCCAAACCGGAAGTTCATATGACTTCCCGTTACAGAGTAACAGTCCATTGAAGTTTGATTGTGAAGCATGTGTATTGGGCAAAATCGAAAGGCATCCCATCATGCAATAATAAACGATATCATACTTGCACAACCTGCAAACATTCTTGGCTTTCTATCGAAATTCAAACATAATTTCACTTCGAAAAGCATTTAGTCCATGGGAGAGGATTGCTATAGTGGGGTTGGTCGGTGTTGATAGCTACTTTAGTGAGAGAAAGTCAACAGAACTTCTGCTAAAGGTTTGTTTATTCAACAATATGAAACAATGAAAACATGACATAACTTCCCAGGTTGTCCATGTGTGACGTCATCTGTTATTGCACACATGGGATTCTCCCCAATTTCTCTGCATAATGGACCAATAATTCGACATAGGAACATCGTTTTGGAACCTCTGTTGTATCCAAGCCTGCAGTTGTCCTTCAATAGCCTTCCTCTCTATGGATCGACATTGTGTGGATACAACATAATCTCAGAATATTGATAGCACTGTGTTGCCATTCACTCGGTTCCTTTTTTCCCATTTCAGTTGCAATTCAATAGATGGGAGGAAGTTGTTATGACAGGATCAGTGAAAAATTATTCCATTCGCAACACAGACCACTATCATTGTGCGTACCAGTATGAAATTGACCCTGGAATGAGGAGCGGTCTTTAATGGCTACAAGTATTAATATAGCCATAATCGTATGGTTGAGTTAATACTGTGATAAGGTCATGAATATGAATATATATATATATACCGAATATAAGTATATTGACGCTGTGCACAGTAGCCATGCTATAGTGCATTTGACTGGCGCTCTACTCGTATACATACCATAACGATATACGAGTAGGAGCCCCAGTCAAATGCATCAGAACGTACATGGCCCACTGTACACAAAGTCGAAGCCTTGACAAATTGAATTGAACTATGACCTCCTGCACTTAGAGTTTTAACATACTGTAAGTGATGGCTCTTCATGGAGCAGGAGGGGAACTTCTCGAGTAACTTCTAGAGTAACGTATTGATAGGATGGTTTGTTGACGTGTCAAGACAAAACCGTTGTAACCCCAGACTGAGAAGTGACGTGTGACGCAGCAAGATCATAAACCATCATAAAACAAGAATGAGAGACAACTGTGACTCTACCGGAATTCAATTCATGTTGCAGAGAACTGTAGATATCATTGTCTGCTAACTATTTTTTCCCCTCTTTTCATAGTGCCTGAATGAAATCCAGGAGAGACTCAGTGATCACTTTGGCATGTGGGTGTGTGCATGTTTGTGTGTGTGTACGTCACGCTTTTCTCGTTTATAGCAGGATTTCTCCGAACTGACGCACAGATTGCAACAAAATTTGGGTGTGGCAACAGAGTTGGGTGGAGATAATCTGATCAGATTTTGGTCACGAAACCTGATAAGATTGTGGGTTAAATCAGGGTCACTGAAGGTCATTTAGTGTATCTAATTTGCATAATTAATGCAAATTGTTCAAGTTAATGTTAGATTGTTATAAACCAGTGGTTCCCAACTTTTTCTCCCCAGTTCCCCCTTTGTGCCATTCGCATTGAGCCACTCACTTATGGAAATGCCATGATAATTGAAGGTTTTGATAGGTGGGGAGATGCGGGAAAGGGTTTAAACTTGTATGTAATTGCTTCTGTGAACAAGAAGAATTTACAACTCGAAAAATCCTGCAAAAGTGATTACCTTTGCTTACATGTTTTTATCCCCTGAAATCTTGAGATTTCCCCCTGGTTGGAAACCACTGTTATAAACCTTTGTGGATGCTATTCACCTTGGTCTGAAGAATTTGATATATACAGATGGTCAACTAGAGGTCTTTCGAGGTGTCCAATTGGCATAACTCATGACAAATTGTCAAACCTTTTGATGTTTGGTTGTCCATAACATTTTTTGGTTGGGATTTTTACCTTTGCAGAGTTCTGAAGGCCAATCCCAGCTTTTAGTCATGTAAATGCTGGCAACCCATAACCCCAGTTCATTTTTATATACTGATGTTATTTATAGCTGACCACAATAAAATCCAAAACTGGTGAATACTGTAAACAAAATGAAAAACCTGATTACAAAATAGCGGTTCAAGAACCCACTTGTCTATTGTTAACCCGTACAGAATTTGATAATTTGGTACACATAATGTGGGAATAGATATTTGCAATAAGCCCTCTACTATTCACAAAGTGTGCCACTCTTTGCAATTTAATTGACGAGTGTCAGTTATAAACTTATTGTGTATATTGTTTTTGCAGGGCAGGTTCTTTTCAACAGCATGTACCCTGAAGATCCACCCGATTTTATCTTTGGCCCCGCTGTAGTGACTTTGTCCCTCCCTTAGAGAAAATTACAGTAAGTCATTGTTGGTTCCTGTAATCTATAAAATTACAGACTTTGGGAAAACACTGTTTTGTAGAGAGAGAAGTGGACATTTTTTTTGGCAGGATACATTTTGCATCTACCCACGTGGAGCAATGATTGAAGAATTCCTTTTAGATAAGGTTTGGACACAACGTGATCATGTTGTCCCCAATTAATTGTTTTGCAACTTCCAGGCTTGTGTTTGAGGTATGTCTCTCACTGGATTTGTTTGATAATGAAGTGAAATTTTTTTTGGTCCCATATTATCCTTTAGTAATTTTGAGTAGGTTTCACAGGGAACACAGGGAAGCTGGCTGGGAGGCGACTACATTAGGCTGTAACCTTTGGTCAAATCGCGTTAGTGCCTCAATCCATTTTCAGTCAGAATTGCTGGAGTAGCACTTTCGTATCTGAGAGGCTCAAGGTAACTTGCCAAAGCCTACTACTCGCCGTCTCATATAAAATAGCTAATCTCCCTCCGCTAACCATGCTATTTCCACACCCAGCTGAGAAGAAATGCCAGCTTTATTCTTGGTCACATTTCGGAGGCAGAAGGGTTTGGTGTAGAAAGTATGACCTACTGACTTCAAACTTCAGGCATTGTACATTTCCTTGGCTGAGATTAGTCCTTCGAACGTGGAATTTTCATAATTTTCTGCGGACCTCCCGTTCATAATCTAGACCAGGTTCTGAAAATGATGATGTTGATGTCACTTGAGCACACCCCCTGCACTGGATTTGGTAGTTGAATTTTCTATATGGTATTATTCACCCGTGCCCGTCTCATGATGTCGGAAGAATGCGAGATGGGTATCCGGTGACCCTTCATCAAACCAACTATCGGTTTCACATGCCAGGCAGTCACCGGACAATTTCCTGGGGCTGTACTTGCCGGTTGCGATGGGCTAGGTCTTGTTCTTCACGATCACTCCATGCTGCCGCTGTAATGCAGTGTATTTTTCTGGGTTACTTGGGGTTTGTTACGGGATATTTGGTGCACTAAGCTCCTCGGTCAGCGTGAGCAGTCACGTTGAACTTGAATTCCTGCTCCTCCGAGTTCTTCCGGTTTTTTGTCCTGGATTTTCCACTGATATTCGTTCCGATGGGGATGTAGAATGGTTGTCCTTTGAGTGGGTTCGTATTGAGTACAACCCCCTGCGCCTCTTTAACATCCTGATCACGAGTTTGAGACGAGAAGGCAAGTTCTATCGCTGGTGCTCATCCACGCTCACTACGGCCATGGTTCCTTGATTAGCCTTAATTAGCTTCCTGAACCCTTATAAATCGATCAAATCATGGTCAGGGTAATATCACTTCGGGCTCTTTATTGGTGCTATAAACTAGATAATAGAATACTAATATTTCTCTTTGTCTTTACAGTCTCTACCCAACTGGATTCGATGACCCCAAGAGTCTGAAGAACGGCAAATCCATCGGTGGAGCTGATTGTGAGTTCTACAAGCTTTCCAGGTGGAGGAGATCAGCCGGCATACTAGGCTACAGTTTGAGTATGCGTCTCTGTTGCACACGAGGAAATTCAACGATGTGGAGTCCACATGCCCCACCACGCGTAGACTCAAGGGTCAGTAAATGGCATGCAGGAAATGAAGTAGCCTGCATGAACAGGAAGTTGGGTGATTTACCTTCTTCCTTACCCTCTCGCTAGCTAATTCCGATAATAATTTAATTTTCCAAACTAGAAAGAAAAAAAATTAATTTAATTTTCCAAACTAATTCACTTCTTTATGTTCTGACCAGAATTGTTGCAGTCACGACAAGAGTAAATCGCAGCACGTATCCATGCTCTAACTGCACAGTCTACACAGAACATTGAAGAGTCTAGAATAAGGTGCATCTTGAGCACAAGGAAGAAGGATGTGTCCGTTGCAACACATTCGGGAGAATTTACTCTTAGTCCATGTAAAGCGATATACTGTATGCCAGATCCCCCCCCAAATACTCCCTGTCCATGGCAGGAACCACGGTTGAATATTTATGCGCCACTGATACTTTTCCGTGTGTTACTGTTCCCTATCTATTACGTGGAGCAGCACCATTGGCTGCTCTGCAATGTAGCAAAATGTTGTGAAGATTCTCGATGCCAAATAGTGATCTCCAGATGAAAACGTTTTTTTTAGAAAACATCAAATTTCACATCAAAATTGATTTGACTATGCTGTCCCAATTCGAACAGCCTGAGGGAACAGCACCATTAGCCTGGCGCAAATTATGAAATAAGTGTTCTCTGATCCCAAGTAGTGAGCGAACCAGTGAATGTAATTACTTTTTCCCCCCCCCCCTGGGATTATGCATACAACTCAAACACAGAATAAATTGGCTAATATAGTATATTTGGGAATTTATCTTCAAGATTATATAAATTGTTCAAAAGTTGGCAACAATGCCCCTTCCGCACAGGGCATGGTGCTCCGCCCCCGGCTTGTCTCCAATTGGCCTGTACACCCTGCTCCACCCTCATCACTCCACCTGGAGTGGCAGAGGATCAGAGAGCGTGATCATTCTTCATCCCCCCTTCTCCGGGTGAACAGATCAACTGTGAACAGACTGCTCCATCATGGCGAGTCAACACAAACTATGGTATGGACCTTACTACTTTAAAGGACAACTGCAGGTTGGTTCATACAGGTTAGCTAATCGTGGAGACTGGAAACTGTATCTACCGTCAACCCCATTTCATACGATATTCCTATGGGACGTTATCGACCTTCACATTTGGTCCATTATTCAGAGAAATTGGAGTCCCAATTGTGGTCAATAATGCAGACAATCACACTTGGACAAGCCAGAAAGTTATGTCATGTATTTCATTCATCACCAGTTCATTTTGTTGAATAAGCCCATTTAGCAGAATTTCCTGTTGGTCTTTCTCTCACGAATAAACCATCAAGACCTACAACCCACTACAAGCCTTCTCTCACCATAGACTAAATGCCTTTTTTTTTTTTTTTTTTGTTTTTTTTGAAGTGAAAATAATGTGTGAATTTCATAGGAAAGCAAGATTTGTTGCAGGTTTCAAGTCTGAAATCATTTATTATTGAATGATGGGATGGTTTTTGCGATAACACATGCACAAAGGACTGTACCTCTGTAACGGAAAGGTTGTATGAACTGCGGGTTTGGACTGACCGATTTCAGTCGTCTAGCTAATTTAATGGCCTCTTTATAATCCATCTTGCAGATCCTTCAATAGCTGTCCTATAAACATGTTTTATGATGACAAATACAATCTCATCTCTCCAATCACCAGCATTGTGTTGATAAAGTAGGCCAAGCGTTATTGAATTTTCATCAGTTCATCCCATTCATTCATTTCCTCTATTTGCCCCCCTTCTTTGGCTGTGTTGGCTCAGTCTATAGATGTTGACCAAACTTGGCTACATGTTCGTCGGAAACTGGCACATCCTTTGACCTCAAGATGGTCAAGATAAGAGCAGATAAACTGATCAACACTGTAGTATATACGTGCGTTCAGGATAATCGATCAACACGTATATCTACAGGGTTTTCAGTATAACCTGATCAAAACACAGTAGTTAATACAGTGGTTCAGGATAAGCTGATCAACACAGTAGTATATACAGGGTGTTCAGTATAAACTGATCAACACAGCAGTATATACAAGTGCGTTCCGGATAGCTGCTCACACTTATTATATACAGGGTGTTCAGGATAAACTGATCAGCAACACAGTAGTATATACAGGTGTTCAGGATGAAACTGATCAACATCAGTACTATATACAGGGTGTTCAGGATAAACTGATCCGCACAGTATTGTATACAGGGTGTTCAGGATAAACTGTTCAACACAGTAGTATATGCAGGGGAATTTTAGGAGTCCGGCTTACTGCCATTTCTTAAGAATTGTAAATTTTCAATCAGAATTGTCAGTCCTTTGCGTTTGGTGATTACTCCTCAGTTCCCATAGTATTGAATTGCATGACTATGCGTTGTTCATTTAATACCGATGAATATTAAGTCTTGGGGTTGTTTATCGGAGTCATGGATGGTCCAGCTCACCAAAGTCCTTTTGGCTTTGTGAAATTTTATTAAATACTACTTAGTTCCATAAACCATTTTGAATGATCAAGAAAGTTGCTTAGTCTTATATGGGGTGGGGGTTGGGGTATTTTATTTTTATGTTTTGGGATCTACAACATCCCACCACTGTACAGTTTGGAGCTACTCCATACCATTTTGTTCTTTCAATTTTCTTAGCAAACAATAACTTTTATTTCCTCTCCTCTCCTCACAACAGAACTCTGGGAAACCGTATTGAAATTCTTGATCAGGCTTCCATGGACTTTCTCTGAGATACCATAGTATTTTGCAAAGGTAACACCTGCATGCCCCGGTCACTCTATTGCATAGTTCAATCGCACCCATGAACCACATGACAACAATATTGACATTCTGGATTTTTTTTTCCTCCATTTGATAACAATAAAACTGTGGACAAATCACAGGCATATTTATTTACACATGATGTCCACAGCTTTGAGTCAGGATATCCTATAGCATTAATGTGCCGATTTGTATAGCCAATGATGTCTTTTTGGCTTAGAGAGAACACCCCAGTCGAACATTTTACTGTTATCAATGCTGCTGAAGGCGTGTGTTATCGTGTGTGCTTCACCGCCCATGCTCTAAATATCAACTCTGTGCTACTGATCCATACCGCCACAAGTGTTAGGCTGACTTCAGGTTAGGTCTTGGGTAGTTTTAAGACGATGATATTTGATATTCTCTCCCGATTACCTCTGCTCATTTACACCACTCGCGGAATTTTTGCAGTGCTCCATCATGTGTTTTGTTGTTTGTAATCTTATCATTGTCTCTTCTCTCCAAATTGGCAAATCTCCTTCCACTACTGGATGGAGCCCATCACACACTGATAGGTGAACACAACCCCCGCTCCACAGTTCAAATATGTCCGTGAATTGTTGGACTGTATTCTCTGTTTACTCACACGTCGTGACAGGATCGAGGATTGCTGTTCATGCATTGACAATGACAACATGATCTTCTCACATGAACCATGCCCACATTTTTTAATTTTGGACAAGACATTAATTCAGCCAGTCGGGCTGCATATTTTTCGTGTAGACAGATAAGAACCATCCAGCTGTTTTTCAAGTAGCGCTAAAACAATAATCATCTAACCGCAAGACTAGAACTTTAGAGGGTCGACCCAAGGTCCATAAACACAAGCAAACTGTAACCCTGTGCCTAGCAAGTCCTCTTGATTGGAAGGTACCCTGCATCCTTTGTATTTTGTCGAAATTGTGGCATGTTACTTCCCTAAAATTAGCCCGTATAGACAGGATATTTGATCAGTATACTGTTTTTTGTTCCAGGGGGTTTACAGTACCGCATGAAAGAGGAGCTCATTCACTGAGTGATTGGAATGTCATCCTGAATGTAGGTGTGGTGTCAATAATGATGAGTATTCCCATTCATGTAGCATACTTTTCATTTTTTAATTCAGTATCAAAGTTATAACACACATTTTTTTGGAGGCAAGCACTGTTTTGGTGGTTAACTTTGACCTACTATCGACTAGTTTATCATAATATTGCCCAATGGGCACCCCTCTCTGCTCTTATCTTATACAAGCTTAGAGCAGCTTTCTGAAACCGAGTCCTTCAATTTTTCAAAACAAAACTTGATTTACGATTCAACAAGACAACCAAAAGAATACGCACAAACCCTTGCCACAAAAATAGCCTAAACTTGTACACATATTTCGACTGTCGGATGTCTAAATCAGGAAGGAAATCACATTCATTGCACGCGGCTTGCATGTTTTACGATCACATAAGCAAATATGAGATAACAATACATGTGAACGAAGAAATATACAGTGTGCGTAGAGGTTACTATACAAATGGTTTGCATTCTCAATCAACATGGGATAAGTATATCCAGAATTTTTTGGAACAAATCAAATAAATATGATACCCACTAACGAAAGGTAACAACCATTGACTCAGAAATGCGGATACTCATGACTCGGACTCGGATTTAGAAGACTCGACTCCAGCACTGATGCTCATGCCCTTCTCCAGTTATTATACTTGCTCCAGTTTGTTACAGGGACACCCTCCGGTGAAGATCTGGCTATTCTCCTGGTTACCTACCAGCACAAAGGGGGCGAAGCTGTGTTCCTCAGCTTTACCTGTCTCCAAGAATTGAATAGTAAGATCAACTTCTGATTGGATAATTATGCCAAGTTTTGAAAATCTTCCACAGAGTTTGTGCCTGTTTTGGTGTACTAAGTGCTACGAGTAGTATATACTCCTTGAAACTGTATTGTACTTGATAGATGTATTCAATGTATGTGGTGAAATGAACAATCACCCTGATAGTGATAGTGAAATGGATCGATTCACATGCCACGTTAACTCCATACTTCTGGAAGTAACATTTCCTAAGAAACTTTTTTCTACTTTAAGATATGTATGTATGTGATCATTAGATGGAATCTTCCTGGTAGTGATAGTGGAATTTCATTCATGATTCAGTCGCATTTGCTGTGCGAATGCTCTTTTCTCGCGATCAGAGGCATCGCAATCCATAGTGCTCAAAAGTTGGCTAGTTGGACATTGCCCCAAGTATTGAATAATCTGAGCATAAAGAACCTCTAGTGACCTCAAAACAACCTTCACTTTTGGTCAGGCCAAATGTAATCCAGATTTACCAAGTGCTGTTGAATCTGAACAAACCTAACCCAAGTTACCTTGGTTATGAAAGTTTGATTTCCATTGATCTAAAAATACCCTAGTGCACCCTGATCAGGACAAAATGCCAGTCAATAATCGCAAAGTTTCATTTGAATTGGTTTGAGAAGGAAAAAAAAAACAATTAGAAAAATCACATAGATTATGCAAATTTGACTTCAGTCTTCAGACATGCAGTCTCCTTTACTCAAGTCATGAAAATATGACAAGCGATGTGAAACATCCCTGACCAACCTTGTTGAATCATGAACAAAATTAGCAGGCCCCTGTAGCAAGGGCCACTTCCATACTCATCCAAGATTCTCCTGTGGCAGACATAATTATTGCCACTGATGCATCTCATGAACTTATGATTAACTCATTTAGAGATTTTATTTGGTTCAATTTCTATGGCTTCAGGAAGCCAATTAGGCTCATCTTACTTACTCTTACAAATAGCTTCTATTCTCGACTAGTGCTCAAAGGATATCGAGGCAGAGGGGTGTTGTAACCAATCACAACTGCTCCTGGTTTTTACATCCTCATTTTACATCAGTGAGCTCCAGGACTCGACTACTTCTTTGAACCTGGAGGAGCAGAAGAAGTTCAATTCAAAGTGATGCTACACCGACCAGACCAGACTTATTGCAAATATCCCATAACAACGCCCAAGTAACCCCAGAAAATTCACTGCATTCCAGCGGAACCATGAAGTGGGACCAGACCTCGCCCATTGCAACTGCATGTACAGCCACCCTGGGAAAATTGCCTGGTGACTGCTGGAATTCAAACCCAGAATATTTTTGGTTGTAAACTGTCACTGGATACCACTCTACCATTCTTCTGCAAACCCCAGTAACCCCAGGTTCTTTGAACCCCAGAAAATCCACTGCATTACAGCATAGACATGAAGTAAGACCAAGACCGTTGCCCACGGCAACTGCAGGGAGCGCCACCTTGGGAAGAACGTCTGATCAACGCTGGAGACCTCGAAAGCGGTATATTGCTTGCAAAGTATCACTGATAACACTCTACCATTCATCCGCCCAAGAGATAGTAGTAGCACTAGCAATAAAATGGGGTAACCAGCCCGGTAAAATTCCATAGATGCAGACACGTTATCTGTCATATATGTGAAAACCTTCCTTGTTTTTGCAGAGGAGGATGATTTTCAGAGAGGGACAAAATGTGTGATGACATAAGAGGCTAATTATCATCTAGCAGCTTGGGTACATAAATGCTGGTTTGCTTTATGGAGAATATATCTCATAGAATTGAATTGCAACAATGCAGCATCCAATACTGCATTGTTAATAGGTGTGCCCGGGTAATTATAGAGGATTTGAAATGCTAGACTAATGTAATGAAATCATGGAGATCGATTATATTGATAGATATTGAGAGAGGATTCACATCAACGACATGCAGTTTGGCTTCATGCCAGGGCGTGGCACTATTGACGTATTTTCTTAGTTTGACAACCGCAAGAGAAGTACTGAGTCAGAGTAGGGGAAGGTTAGTAAGGTTCCGCATTCATTGATCTAGAGAAAGCTTTTGACAGAGTCCCATGTGAGGTGAATTGGTGGACAATGCACAGACTAGGTGTAGACAAATGGCTCGTCTCTGTTGTTAAGTCCATGTATGAGAATGTTAGAAATTGTGTCAGAGGTCGAAGCCTTTCAGTACTGATTGTTGAGGTGATGGATCATGGTAGGTGTGCACCAAAGTTCAGTGATCAGCCCTTTGTTGTTCATTTTGGTCTTTGAAGCTTTGTCTAATGAATGAAAGAGTCAGGCGAAGTTAATCAGTTGTTCAGAAGTTGTTCATGGAGAATTTTTTTTTTAATCAGCACCAGTGTCAGTGCCATAGCAATGATTCCGAGTCGGTGGGAGAATTCTCTGCTATGAGGTTGATATTTGGTGCAGGGGTGGGATGGGGGAAAGGTCTGTGGCAAGAATTAGAAGTGGCTGAAAAGTTCAGAGAGTTGTTGCCTTTGCAAGGTATTTTCCCTACGCATGAAGGGGAAGGTTTTGAGGCTTGTGTCAGGAGTGTTCTGCTCTATGGTAGTGAGACTTGGGCAGTGAAAGAAAATCTTACTAACTTGAGTGAAATGATAGGAGAATGGTTAGATGGATGTGGTGGCGTGTCTTCAAAGGACAAAAAGTCGTCTCAGGCGTCAATAGACTGTCTTGGTCTTAAGCTAAAATTTGTGATTGTGGTCATGTATCGTAGGTCGAGGTGGTTTGGTCTTTGAAAGAATGGATGATAATAGGAATAGTTGGGTTAAAAAGTCCAGGGAGATTACTGTGGTTGGTCAGCACGGAAGACCTGGGCCGAAGTTGTGCGTAGTGACCGTTGCTGCTAGGGGTGTCGACCTTGCTCTTGCCCAGAATAAAGTGGAATGGAGGAGCGTGTGCCGTCAAGAGTCCCCGTCTTGGACCCTGCAAGCATGGACTATTGACGTAAAACTTCACATGATGATGAATATCTGACCTGGTAGTGTGCCTTTCTCTCTCAGTATCTCGCTCTTTATTATCTGGATGATTTGTTGCTGTTGTGGAATCTTTATCTCCTTAAACTATTTATTTATTTTTCGACTACTCCCCATGCCTGTTCACAGGTGAATCCGTCTATGAGTATGCTGTGTGTGCCATAAAAGCCCTCATACGTTATGGTGATTTTTATTTTGTTGCAGTGCTTTTGGCGGGGCCAACAGTCTAAGAATACCTGTGTTTCCCAATGATGGGTTCCTCTTCTCCTATGTACCACAAGTCTGTGAACTCCTGGAAAACATGGTGAGCCATATTTCAGTTTGCCTTATCCCTGCACCCTACAACTCCTAGGTTGAATGACATGTACATGTCGGGGGAGGAATATTAAGGTTTTTTTTTTTTTTGGGGGGGGGGGGAGGTGAAGTGCCCTCTTCATCACAAGGGTTCAGGTGATAAAAAGAAAAAAATGGCCTACACTCAGCAAGGAGCCCTCTCTCATTTTTATGGAGCCTTTTGCATTCTCTCTCTCACTGGGGTATGGTAGTTACATGTGATAAAAATTTATTGGTCACCTTGGTCAAGGGGGGGAAGGCAGGGTTTCTGACCCCCAAAACCCCCCGCCCCCTCCTTGCATATACCTCTGCAACTCAATGACCCCAGTGCTGAAGTATAACACCAAGGCAGAAGAATAGCACAGTGGTATCGTATCAGTGATGCTTGCTACAAACATTCTTGTTAGATTGCAGAGTCACCAGACGTTTTTCCGTAGGTGGCTGCAATTGCAGTTGCGATGGGTGAGGTCTTGGTCTCCATTTCGTGGGTCCCGCTGTAATGCACTGGATTTGTGCATGGTTTGTGCATGATTTCTGGGTTTGTCTCGGAATGTTTGCAATGGGTCTAGTCAGTTGGCTGTGATCAATAACGTTGCACATGAATCTTCCACTCCTCCTGCTCCGGCGGTTCCTTCAAGTTCACTGGATTATTCTTTGGAGGGAGGGAATGTGGAATGGTGGTCCCCAGGAGCAGGTTGGGAATAATTACACCTGGCGAGTACTCATAGGTTGCTACGCCATGATAAATACGGTCAGGGTTCCTAGATGAGCCTTACTTGAACCCGCCAGAAATCAATGAAAAACATTGCTGGAAGGCTGCAAGCACGAGTCAACATCACTGATAAGTACATGCAATTGAAACAATTTCCACAGGAGATCAAACCCAGATAGTGGTGTGACAGAGCAATCGCAAAGACTCGGTACACCTTCAATGAAAAAAAATTGTTGGAATTTGAAGGGTATCATTTAGATGGTCATGTTTGAGTGAAGGCGTTGGTTCTGTCTTAACCCCCTGAAGAAATTCAAACACTTAGGAATCGGATGATAATGAGGACATCTTGACACGGATTGCTTCAATCAGAGTCTGTGACCACCAATGGAGAATAGTATATAGATAAATATTATAAGATGGGAAACCGAGGGTTGGAGGGGTGGTTGGCACAATTGGTGCCAACCCGGGGTAAACACTGGGATGGAAGTTTAGCCTTTCACCCAGGAGACCAGGCGTGGCAATCCGTTGAGTCATATCAAACGGCTTTGTTAAGAATGGTAGCTGTTCCTCTCGTCTGGGCGCGCAGCACAAGGATTGGGGGAGGACCAAACAATGGTTGGCAATTTGAAGTTGCCCTGCTGCCTTGTTACTTGTGCCTGGTGGTGGCGCTTGCAGCAGGCTGGACATGACGCTTTGCGGTATCCAGCCTCACCCTGCTGGGCCTTGAATAGGTTCAATCCTCGGTGAGGCTAGGATACCGTTAAAAAAGGGTCCACATCATTACTACCCCAGACTTTGTTACCTGCTGATAGTAGGCAACTGGATTCCTACACTGTCGGTAATGTGTGGTGAGTTGGAAGAGAACAGTGCAATGGAATTATGATGAGCATTGTAAGCCTCCACAACGGCACAATAGTAGTAGTAAAAGGCGTTGGGGTAAATTAGGCTTCTTCTATGTTAGAAATATATTGAAATCAAATATTAGGACAGCAATACCATCAATTTGAAGAGCAAGGACAAAGGTTTGTCTTTGTAGGAAGCATGACAGAGGAGCCACTTCAGGAATATGGAGACAGGATTTTATTGCATTAGTTGAAGACTTTTAGCAAGTTGCCAGGTTGGAGAACAAAGCGTGTTTCTAGACTTTGCTGAGATAGACAAGTAGAACAAATCAGAGCGAGCACTGTATTCTTCAACAAATTTGTGGTTTGTTAACCATTCTCCTTCCTCCGGTCGACATGGTCGTTAAGGGTTTCAGAGCGGACAGGTAGACATAGCTGCATTTCTGTCACTAGGCCGGTGAGTGTGTCATATCTTATGTTCAACCTCGATGGCGGACTGGGTGTATGGTTGTTATGTTCAACCTCTATGGCCGGTGAGTGTGGGCATTGTCGTATGTTCATACCTCTATGGCCGGTGACTGTGTCATGTTTGTATGTTCATACCTCCATGGCCAGTGGGTGTGTCATGTTTGTATGTGTTTATACCACTATGGCCAGTGAGTGGGGTACATGTTTGTATGCATCCACCTTATGGCCAGGTGGGTGTCATGTGTATGCATTCATACCTCTATGGCCATTGAGTGTGTCATGTTTGTATGTTATACCTCTATGGCCAGTGAGGGTGTATGTGTGTATGTTATACAACTAGGCCAGTGAGTGTTCATGTTGGTATGTTCATACCATATGGCAGTGGTGTGTCATGTCTGTATTGTTCATACCGATATGGCCAGTGGAGTGGGTCATGTCTGTATGTTCATACCTTAGGGCCAGTGAGTGTGTCAGTCTATGTTCATAACCACTCTGGCCAGGAGTGTGTCAATTTTGTATGTTCATACCTCATGGCAGTGAGTGTGTCATGTCTGTATGTCATACCCACTATGCCAGTGAGTGTGTGTCATGTCTGTATGTTCATTAACTTATGGCCAGTGAGTGTGTCATGGTTGTATGTTATACACGATGGCCAGTGAGTGTGTCATGTTGTATGTTCATAACATCTATGGCCATGAGGTTGGCATGTCTGTATGTTCATACCTCTATGGCCCGTGAGTGTGTCATGTTGATGTCATACCACTATGGCCTGATTGTGTCATGTTGTATGTTCATACTCATGGCCATGATGTGTCATTCTTAATGTCATACCTCTATGGCCATGAGTGTGTCATGTTTGTATTTCACTACCACTATGGCCATTGAGTGTGTAATGTTGTATGTGATTACCCTATGTGCCAGTGAGTGGTTCAGTTTGTATGTTCATACCTCTATTGCCCTTGAGGTCATGTTTGTATTGTTCCTACCTCTATGGCCAGTGAGTGTGTCATTCTGTATGTCATACCTCTATGGCCAGTGAGTGGCCGATGTTTGTAGGTTCATACCCCTATGGCCAGGTGAGTGCATTTGATGTGTTCATACCCTATTGGCCATTGATGTCATGTTTTATTTTCATACTCACTATGGCCAGTGAGGTTCATGTTTGTAATGTTCTACCGATGGGCCATTGAGTTTCATTTTGTATGTTCATAACAACTATGGCCAGTGAGTGTGTCATGTATTTGTATGTTCATAACCACTATGGCCTTGAGTGTGTCATGTTTGTATGTGTTCATACCTCTATGGCCATGAGTGTGTCATTGTTTGTATGTTCATACCTGCTATGTCCAGTATGTCATGTTTGTGTGTACATACTCTATTGCCATGAGTGTGCCGGTCTGTATGTTCAGACTCCTATGGCCAGTGAGTGTCATTTTGTATGTTCATCCCTCAATGGGCCAGAGGGGTCCTGTTTGTAATGTTCAACCCTATGGCCAGTGAGTGTTGTCATGTCTGTATGTCATACCTCTATGGCCAGTGAGTGTGCATGTTTTTGTATTTCATCACCACTAATGGCCATTGAGTGTGTCAGTTTTGTAATGTTCTACCTCATGGCCGTGAGTGTCCAGGTTTGTATGTCTACCTCTATGGCTGGAGTGGGTCATGTCCTGTGGTTCAATACCTCTATGGCCAGTGAGTGTTTCATGTCCTGTATGTTTCCTACCTCTATGGCCAGTGATGTCATGTTTGTATGTTCATACTTCTCTGGCCAGTGACTGATGTCCATGTTTGTATTTCCATACCTCGATGGCCAGTGAGTGTGTCAGTATTGTATGTTCATACCTCTATGGCCAGTGAGGTGTCATTCTGTATGTTCATAAACCTCTATGGCCAGTGATTGTGTGCATGTATATATGTTCATACCCTATGGCCAGTGAGTGTTTATGTCGGTTAGTGCATACCTCTATGCCAGTTATTTGTGCATGTTTGTATTTTCATCCCCTATGCCAGGGAGTGTGTCCCATGTTCGTATTTCTACCTCTATGGCCAGTGAGTGTGTCTGTCGGTATGTTCATACCTCATGGCCCTGTGAGTGTGTCATGTCTGTTTTGTTCTCTTCCATGGCCAGTGAGTGTGGTCATGTTTGTATGTTTTTACTACAATGGGGCTGATGATTGTGTCCCATGTCAGCCACATGCTTATTTCTGTGTGGAGGTAAACGGTGAAGATTTGTCAAGGTGCATCCGCTTTTCGACCCAAAAAAGGTAAACCCAACTAATTCCATGACTTCGCATATTCACTAAAATTGTGGCTTCTAAAACTTGTGTCCAAGTGTCTCTTCATCGATCCTGCATTTGTGATGGACATGCTTGCACCAAACGCGCATTGAAATTGATAGTGTTTCCAGGCATTACCCACGATCTAAAGACATGCTGCACTGCTCATTGACCTATAATAACTGCCAAAACATCGATCGCACAACCAGGCGAGAAACTGGCAGAGATTGCCTAATTATTCTTTGACAAAGTCGGAGGAATCTGGGCAGGCATGTCGTCTGTGACCACCTGGCATTGACACCACCTGGATGGACGCTCATACTTGGTATGTGTGTTCCCCATGATGAGTACGTAAACCCTGGTGATTTGAAGTCAGGTCAGAGGTCATCTGAGGGCAAAGATGTTGAAGTTGGAAATTTTGTTGAACTGGATACAAAGTCCAGAATGGTTGGTTGATCAATTTGAAATTTGGTGCATTTAAGCTTTTCTGAGGAGGATGACTGAAACACTATTGCTTTTGGTATAGATTGGGAACCAATTTGTGAAAATTGATGTTTAGGTGAAAATTATGGTTAACACGATTAACTCAACACATCTAAATGGATTGATGAAGCTCATTTTGATTCCGACTGAACTCAGAGGAACGTATGCAGTCATGACAGTGACTGTGTGTGGGTGTGTATATGTATGTGTGCGTATGCAACGCTGGCTTGTGAACACGATAACTCGACCCACCTGGATGGATGAAGCTCATACTTGGTATGTGTGTTCCCCATGATGAGTACATGAACCTATTGTTTTGGGGGTCAGGTTCTGAGGTCACCAGAGGTCAAAGTCTGAAAACCTTGTGACACGATAAGTCCAGAATGGTTGGTCTGATCAGGTTCAAAATTGGTGTGTGTGCTTTATACGGGTAGTACAGGAACCCTAGTGTTTTTCTGTAGGTTGGGGTTGAATTATGGTCAAAAATAAAAAATTTGTGAAAAGTCAAATAATTTGGCCAATTTTGGCTTGTGAACACGATTAACTCGACCCACAGGGATGGATGACGCTTATGCTTGGTATGTGTGTTCCCCATGATGAGTACATGCCCTTGGTTTTGGGTCAGGTCAGAGGTCATCTGAGGTCACCAGAGGTCAAAG
Organism: Sclerodactyla briareus; assembly: GCA_026419785.1. Lineage (NCBI taxonomy): Eukaryota > Metazoa > Echinodermata > Holothuroidea > Dendrochirotida > Sclerodactylidae > Sclerodactyla > Sclerodactyla briareus. Next base: position 178,581 of record JAODTK010000910.1, read on the forward strand.
TCTTGAAACCTTGTGAAAATGGTAAGTCCAGAATGGTGCGTCTGATCGGGTTCAAATTGGTTTGTTCGGTGTAGCTTTCTATGGGGAGAGTTAGTACAGTATCGTTTTTGGTATAGGGCGGATGTGAATTTGGTCAAAAATATAAAATTTGTGAAAAGTCAATACTTTGGCAAATTTTTGCTGTGAACAAGATAACTCGACCCCACTACGTGACTGACGCTCATACTCGATGTGTGTTCCCCATGATGAGTACATGAACCCTATGAATTTTGGAGTCAGGTCCGAGGTCATTGAGGTCACAGAGGTCAAAGTCTGAAAAACTTGTGAACCCGATAAGTCCAGAATGGTTGGTCTGATCAGGTCAAAATTGGGTGTGTAGCTTCTTACGGCGTCAGGAACCCTATTGTTTGTGTAGGTTGGGGTTGAATTATGGTCAAAAATAAAAAATTTGTGAAAAGTCAAATAATTTGGCCAATTTTGGCTTGTGAACACGATTTATCGAACAACGTGAGGATGAAGCTTATGCTTGGTATGTGTGTTCCCCATGATGAGTACATGAACCCTTGTTTTGGGGTCCGGTCAGAGGTCATCTGAGGTCACCAGAGGTCAAAGTCTGAAAACCTTGGAACATGTTAGTCCAGAACAGTTGGTCTGATCCGGTTGAGGTTTTGTGTGTAGCTTTCTTAGGGGCGTACAGTTACGTTTTTGGTTAGGTGGAGCTAGTGAATTTGGTTCAAAAATATAAAATTTGTGAAAAGTCAAATAATTTGGCCAATTTTTGCTTGGGAACAAGATAACTCGACCCCCATAGATTGAAGACGCTCATACTTGGTATGTGTGTTCCCCATGATGAGTACAGCAACCCTATGCATTTTGGGAGTCAGGTCAGAGGTCATCTGAGGTCACCAGAGGTCAAAGTCTGAAATCCTTGAAATTAGTGCATAGCTATCTTATCCAGAGTATAGGAACCCTATTGGTTGGGATAAATGGGAAATATTGTCAGATGTTATGTTGCCCATAATGAGCTGCCGCAATCGCCCATTTGCCCTTGTGTCTAGCTATAGGTTGTCAGAAAGAGTCAAGGAATCACTAAGCCTTTTGGCTTTATGGTTGGTATGTATGTTCTTCATGTACAGAACCCTATATTCTGGGGTCAGGTCAGAGTCATTGAGATCACCAGAGGTTTTAAAGTCTTGAAAACCTCATACAAACATGATAAGTCAGAATGATTGGTTCTATCAAAGTTGAATTTGGTCTTTGCAGCTCTCCACATTCTCCCAGCCAAATATTGCTGTCACTGCTGCTAAACACCCACTGCTTGCATTCACCCTATCCCCTGACAGTGGATTAAATCATTTTCAGGTTGAAACATTCAGTGTACTATGCCACTGTAGAAACAGTCTGCTGTTAGCATATTGCCCCAAAGATAATACCACTCTGGGGTTTAAACTTTTTTTCCCCTACTAGATATCACAACAGTGAGTAAATAAGTGCTATCAAATCGGGTTATAACCCCAGAAGCCTGAAGAAAATTTGTGTTCATTTTTGCCATGCTATTAATAGAAAAGGAACCCTCAAAATGTGATTTCTAGGTTCCAGCAGAAAACATTTTGTTTTGTTTGCAAAAATGACTATTTAGGGTTGTTTGGAATTTGACCATGTTCGGCAACTCCAAAGTTGAGATATTCGCGACACAGATATAAATGAAACAGAAACTTTTCAGTGCACCTCATTGCTGGATCACCCAGCACCCATGAGTACCCCACCAATGGGTAACCCCTCAGTGGATAGTTCTTAACCACTATGATTGTTACCATAGCAATTGTTGCTATGGCAACCAGCAGCATAAATATATGTTAAATGGCAATCTGACTAAAATATCTCATTGGCCCTTACAGGACCGAGACAGGTCTCGACGGAAAATCCAAGAGTAATTGTCTATTGCATATAAGACATTCCTCATTTATATATTCACACCTCCCTCCACAAAAACTTGATATCCTTGGTATTACCAGTCATCAGTTAGTGGCAATGAATTTGAAGTTGGACTGGTCACTGATTAGTGTCATTTATAAGTGCTTTGGGGCTGTCAAAGCATATCCGCTTCTATACGTTCTTAGATTCGCTGTTATTAACTGCTAACTGGCAATATGCTATATTCCGACCTCGATGATCAGGATGGATGAATCATACTGAATGCCTCAACAAAAAACAATCACTGATCACCAAAAAAAAAGGATGACCAGCGGTTCCTAAACACACTTGTTCTTACTCGCCTCAATTATGCACATTGAATACATTGAATGACCTATATTTCAACTCACTCAGGACTGAAGACAGACTACATCACAAAACAGGTCAGACGATTGGTTGGAGAACCTACACGTTGCTGATGTATTGGGTGTTTTTTTTTTGTTGTTTTTTTTTTTTAATTTTTTTAGGAGGAATGATGGGCAAAGCCTGTCATGGAAACATCAAGCAAGAGTAGAAAAAGAGAGCTTGACCAAGTGATGTGTTTGACTGGACTGTTCTCTTTCAAAAGCTTTCCTACAAACAGTGGGGCGCCGATGCCACATCGTTTCTCATAGTGCTTGTGGATATGTGCACCCTCTTCCATGCAGGCACAGTGCCTTCATATTGTCCATTGTAGAGATCACAAGGTTCCTTCTTGGTCTCCTCCGGCCCCTCTCTCCAGCCTCCTCCCAACAACAGTCCTCTTCTGTCCTTCGGGCGGCTAGCCTAACCAATACCATCTCATAGTGTTTCGCCATTCTGTGCTCACCTCCACTAGTCAGGTCCCTTCTCTTCGTCTGTTTGTAACATTGCAAATCATCGAGGTCAGTTCCTGACGACTACAAGACTGACCTAATACCTAATATGTAACATGCTCTCTTACAGGTTCAGTCTTGGAGTATGACGCAGAAAGCTACGAACAGATATCTTTCCTGTGGAATCCAGATTTCCACTTTATATTACACAGGTGAGTACCTCAACAGTGGTATGAATTGTGTTGGTAGTATTTGTTTCTTTCCCAATTTTCTCAACTGGCTGACTGCTGAGGCAGGGAGGGTCTTTGAACCGGACTGAAGTTTATAATATTAAATCTCACCATATATAATAGTTTTGCAACACTATAGCTGCAACCCAACACCCACAATATATTTGAGTTTGCACCGATTCCCAACCGCAGGGCTGTCAGCACAGGGTTACTGTATGTATCCATGATTGTCTCATGTTATCCATTCTGGTCAAATTTTGGTACACGCGGTTAACTGTGGGAAGAGTAAGTAGTGACCGTGATGTGGCAGCCGGTTGTTCAATGGCAAGCCCCTCTCATCCCCAGGAAGTAGATTGAAGTGATCTCTGAAATGGTGTGTGAGAGAATAGCATGAGATGGGCTATATAGCACCATGTTTTCCAAGTCAATTATGGTCATGGTAATATCATGTAAAGTTGTTCAGCCATTGTTATTATTAAAAGTGAGGGATATCCTCAAAAGCTGCTTATCCGTTTGCATTTTGTCAGGGGTGTTGAATTCTCGTTAGGGTTTGACTGGGGTGGTGCTACGATGATTTCAGCATTGAAAGAGGGGCACAATTAGATGTGGGACCTTAATGGAAATATCCAACCAAACATAAGGATCCTGGGATTTGTCCCCCATTCTAGCTATATTCAAGGCTGAAACAACGTTGTGGAATTCCCCTTGAAGGAGAAATCCTGGGACTTGTGAAGAGTATCAAGCGCCCATATGTGGCTGCTTGATAGTGGGAATTCCCCCGCGGGGACCACGAATAAATGGTTTTGCGTCGAGGAAGAGAAGAGGGAGAACAAGCAAGCGGTGCGTTGCGTATGGTACGGGTGTGAATATGTCACTACTGATCAGAGGGTAATATCTTAAAGTGCTTTGAGCGAGTCATGAAAAAAGCGTTTATATAAGAACGAGAATTTTATTAGATATGAAGATGACAATGATTCTCTCAGGAGAAATTACTTCAGAAAGGCAGGTGGTATTCCTCCAGATGGCTAGCTCCCCCAACCCCGGGGGTTTTGTATATTGCATGACTATGTTATGAATAATTCAAATGTCATTTCTCTCTCCAGTTCACATCCCTACATTACTTCCCAAAGGAAGCGCAGCCAGAGTTTGTGTTTCAGTCAGTCTACCACACGAAGTCGTCGGGGGAAGGCCTGTTCACAAGGACAGTGAAGAGTACCCATACAGCCCAGCGATGGACGGTAATGAATAAATGGCAGCTCGAGCAAAGTGAGGTCTTCTGTACTGACCGCCTAAGGAAGGAATCTGATGCAGTCATGTACGTGCGTTTGTGTGTGATTCCGTGGGAGGAGACCTCTTGTCACACGATATATAATGAAATGCAAAAATGTATTCAAATTCAATTAGGCATGTGGGTTGCTCATGTGGAGAGGATGAACCCTATTGTTTTTAGTGCCAATTGAAGTCATTCAAGGTCCAAACAGGGTAAAGTCAGAAATAGGTTAGTGGGTGCACATATGATGGGGGTGTGGGCAGTAGGGTCTTGAAGGGAAAGATGGGGCAAAATCCTTATATAACTTGGCAATATGTTTGTCCAAGCGAACTAATATGGTGCTTATCTTTGACCGTATTGCCTTGTGGCCTTTGGGGTGCAATTTTTGTGACGATCAGACTTGTTGCAAACTAACAATAAGTCAAGTTGCACCTGAAAGTACTGAAAAACACCTCTATCACCACACTATCTCCGTTAGTCCTCTGTAAAAAAGGGTGTGATTTGAAAACAGCATCTGAACCATTGGGTAAGACCAGGGGTGAATTTCAATTTTCAGTTGAAAAGGCAAATTAAACATTTAAGGCCAATCTTGGCTGGTTTTAAAATGATAACTCCCACTCAGAATGGATGAAGTTTTTAGTTACTTGGTATGTGATGTTGATGATCCGATTGTTTTGGGGGGGTCAGCTTTAAAGGTCAACAGGAATCAGACTAGAAAACCTTGTCAACATGAGTTATTTTTTCAGGTTGTAAGTAGGTAAACGCTTTCTTAGAGAAGACAAAGAACCCTATTGATTTTTAGTGTTAGAACCTGGGGACTTCTTCAAATAAGGAAATTGATTTAATTAATGCAATATTTTGGCTTGTACCACATAACTCTGCCCAACTTCGCAGCTCATTTATGCATGCGGGACCTCATGATGGAGTACAAAACCCCCCATGGTTGAGTCGCGTCGGAAGGGCATCTGAAGGTCAACAAAGACTAATAGCTAAAAACCATGTCAACTCCAGAATTTGGTATATAGCTTACCCACTGTTTTCAGTATAAATCGGACTAAATTTTGTTTTGGTGCTCATGGTAAAGCCTCCAGGAATGAGAAAGCCTCCAGAAACCTGTGTCGTCGCTACCAAATTTTACGTGGCCTGCTTCAGAAAATAGTTGAAAAAACAGCCTAAATGTAAACTGATTGGTATAGATGATTGCTTTTTCATCTTTAGTCCAGGACGTAATGGGAGGATGAGTTCATCACTTGATTGCAAGAGAAGAGACAAGCGTGAGCGGGTTACTCGAGGGTAGATTCCGCCCCAGCTCGCTCGTTCATGAGAATAGAAAGCTATCATCTCTGAATTCATGTTGACTATGAAGTGATTTGTAGCGTGGGGTCTGCAAATTGTGAGCTGTAGCGAACGGTAGTACATTTAACCAGAAGAGACAATTCATAAACTGCACATATTTCTTTTGGCTTCGTTAGCCCCACATGGGGGGCAATTGGGGTAATGCATGAAACCGACAAGTAGATCATTGCTGTTGTTGTTGCAGTAATATTTCGAGGTTACAGGGTTTTCATGTGTAGCAACAAAACAGTACTGTGTCATACTGATAATGGTGCTTATTAAGAGAGAATGTAAGGAAAGGATTTGCAACATTTATAAGAGTTGAGTTACCATTGTCAGACTGGCATGATGGGAATATGCCTCCAATATCAGAGTTCCATTCAGCACCTGAATGAAGAATAGAACAATCCGTACATTCTCATGTTATTCATGACACCCTGGCCTGTATTACTTTTCATTTTTTTTCCTGGTGTAGAAGAAGCCAAAAGGCATAATTTATTATTCAATTACACAGAGACGATATGACAGTTTTGTTATAACACGTCAAAATTGGGTTTGCCCTGATCAGGCCAGGAGGAGGGTGGAGAGAAAAAGGAAAAAAACTTAAATCCAGTATCAGAAAAAAGTTGTAGTTCACACTGGAACTTGAGCAACCCAGGAAATGAGTAGACCCCAGTAGTATGTGTTACTATATGAATGTTTGGACAAATTGGTTCAGCTGTGTTTGGTGTGTGGGGGAGTTTCATTACTGTCTTCATTGAAGGCAGGCAAATTTACCACCAAATCATTCTCACTTGGAAACCTAGTTCCAGCCTGGTTTGTGACTGACAATTTAGGTGAAGTGACACACATGCGAGTCATTTTGTATTGACAATGAACTACATTTGACTCTGACCTGCAACAGGGTTGATCATGCAATTGACAACCCATTGCAGACACTGCCAATTTGAACAGGGCTGTCTGCCTAAACAGGCAGGCCCACTTCACCCACCACAGGCATGTAACGTTATTTTAGCCAAAAATGGTGCTTTAGGCTTTTAAGAGATTAATTCACAAAATACTCAAGCAATTCTGTTGGTCTTGTGCGATATTTGTGTATTTTCTGGAGGTTCCACTCCACACGCACTGTCCATGCCAACACCGGGAGAGGTTGGACAGTTGATCTATCTATCTATAACACCCTTGAAGTTGTTGCAATGCGGCATAAACATCGTACTTCTCCTGAAGGTTAGCTGTCAGTTCAATGAGGCATATCCTGTTCATACTTGAAAAAATACATTTCCTCTGTAAAATATATATTTCTGATGCAGTGTTCATTCTTGACACATATGGCTGGTTGGAACTGGCATGATGGCTGGGTGATATCCCCACAGACTTTATAAATACTGGCATTTGTGGCGTAGAATGGGAGCGTCTGCTCAACAAGAGAATGTTTGATTGCTCTTGACCACTCCAATCGGACCGGGGGTTATGTCATGGCCCATGGTGGTCAGCGTTCCGTTAGTGTTTACTGAGGGCCATCTGCTACTGACATAACCAGTCCACCAAGACTGGGCTGTGAAAAATTGTCCCCCCTGGCCCGGTGTAGGGCGCCACTAGGATTAATCCAGAGGGTTTTTTTTTTTACCCCACGGTTACGGGGGATGTAGATGAAGCAGAGGAGCACAATTTGCCCCCCCACATTATACCACACACTGCCTAATTTTTAGTGATGGTAAGCATGTGATTGATGATGGAGAGCAATGAATACACCCATGATGAGTTATATCATTAAAATCTAATAATACCTGCGGGCTTCTAAATAGCACTCTCAACATCAACACAACACGCTGAAAGCACTTCGCAGATATTACCCCTTGATCATTAGTGATTTCCACAGTCATGCCCATACTACAGTTCTGCAGTCCAGAAGCTCTAAGGATGGCGGAATGAGTCGAATGAGCTAATCTGCCTAGTGTGAGGAGATCATAGAATGAACATGAGACTCAAATCAGCTGGGTGAAGAAAGGTTGAAGCCTAGGTCCAATTGAAAAAGTTGTGCTCTAACTCGGAACAGCGAGGGGGTGACTAGGTGACTTTAACATTAGTAGCATCATTATAGGTAACTATAATATGGTGTAGCGTGCATGCAATGAGCTGATGCAGCGTGTTCAGTTTCGTTGCAAAGTAGAATTGTCCGCGTGGAAGTGCCATGTACTACGTGTGCGAAGCCTGGTCACTCGGTGGACACCGTTAGCTTTGTGTGGTCAAATGGTAAACAAAAGCATGGTTGAACAGTTGGCTGATGCCTAGAGCTAGCCAGATCATGATAGTTTTTGTAATAAACAGAGGGCGTGGGTTATAGAAGTTTACTTCTGATCCCCCAATCTGTAATAATTCAAACATGGGAATTGTACAGCAAGTTTTCCCCCTATAATTGTGGCGTGGTAGAGTTAGGGATTGTTCATAATGTATAGAGATTAAAAGATTTTGCATGGTGTTTCCTTTCCTCTTTATTGATATATAGAAATATGATATATGGTCATAATAAACAGAAAATTTCACTTGATTCCTTCTTTAAACACACAACAATTATCTGCACACCCATACCCACCCTCCATCGTCAGGTGATAGCAAATCAGTTTTACATATGCAAACCCAGTAATTATACAGAATATGAGTTACCATTAGGTGCCCAAACCAATTTGCGATCACTACATAAATTGTTGAGGCATCAGAAAAAGGGAATGAAGAGATATTGAGAATACTGAACACCTGCGTGAATGAATGTGCAGGATAGAGCTGGCTGAACAGCAGCAGTTTCCTTATCCTCCAGCACTAGGCTTCTTATGCTGCTAGTGTCAGCGAGAGGCAACAGGTAGTGACCAACCTGGATGCAAACTCCGATCTACCGAGAGGAAGACTCAGTTTTCGCATTCAGCCTCACTGTGGAGCCACGGGGTTTGCTCATTGACCCCTGAAGATATAATATGCATAGAACATCTATTATGTCACATTATATAGTACGGTTGTAGATTGGGTCATGAAACCTCACACTAAATTTTATTAATCCGGTTTCTGAATGTTAATTGTAGCTACAGAGGGTGGGTTTCCATATCACTAACTCCCTCCAAAAAAGGTTGGTATGCATGCTAGAGGGTGAAAATGATTTGTTTAGCAAACTTCGATAAGTGGATCAATCCACCATGCTTGTGCTTTTTTTCTGGAGCACCTCACATCCAGAGGTGGACTTGACAGGAATACAGGTTCATTTCATCCAATCTCTGTTTATGAGATATCCGCAGATTTTGTACTGAATGTTCTATTCCATTGTCTATGGGAACTAAGCTAATAGCACAAAGACGATCACTAAATAAATATGGGGGACACCTATCTTCATTCGATCCTATCCCTTTACCGTTCTCAATTTTGTTACCGAGAGGCCAACCCGCGAACAGTAAGTCCCTCCTTTTAACAAACGTCAAGGTATGGGGCATACCACACTTGCTAGCAAATTTAGAGAGTGCTTTAGACTTCAAAAAGTCATCTACTCAATTTCATACTACTCCCAGGATGCAAACTGCAGCATCTCCATATCTCTGTACCACTCGAACATAGGAAACCTAGTAAGATAACCACAAGTAAACTCTTCCCAGTATAAGTCGAGACGTTGTGCGATGTAACACCCAGTTCCTTGAAGGGGCGGGATGACTATGGATTTGCCACCTACTGCTATCCCTATCCCTCCCAGTGGAGCTAGGGGGTTATCATATGCTCTGGGCCTCTATTAGGTACTACTTTCCATTGCGTAGTTTACCAGTTAGGGTTGCATATGAATAGTGACAAACAATAATCTCGATCTCTTCCATTTCAGCTGTAAAATACTCCGTGACCGCTAGGTCATAAACCGCTATAGAATCGTATTTACATCTGTTCTAATCATTGCCTTTTCGAACACTCAAGTACTCGAACACAATAATATACATGGTGGCAAGCAGGTCCTGGGATCAATTTATTGCGTCAAGAACTGCGATTGCAACACGGAGATGGGTCAAGCCTCGATAAACGTATATAAGGTCACGATGTACTGTGCTCAATGTATGGCTCGCTAAACACCGTACCAGTACCATCTCAAATCTAGATTCCTTCAGGATACAAATTCTGACCAAAACGCGGTCGGAAAAACAGTGAAAATCATTGAAATTCTCAGTGGTTTCTTCTATTAATAGTCACCTGCAAACAATTACAAGCATTCCATGGGTTGCTTTAAGATTTTGGTAAATAAGCATTTAACAGAAACAGCCTACTACTCCGTGACCAATTTCAAATTCCATATGACTGATTATTGACCATGTCCCCTACTAAAAAGTTGTTTTGTGGAAATGTTACTAGAATTGCCTAAATCAATGCCATTCCGACAACATATTAAACTTCCCATTGACCCCCACTAATACATTTCATGGGATCCCAACTAACTTGGACATTTGCATGACTGGAGCGATTTATACAAAAACAAAACGGCATAACCCCTAGGACTCAGTTAATGTTAACATTTTGGTTACAAGGTAGACTATAAGCTGTCCAATGAAATTGAAGACCTTCGAAAAATCCAAGCAACTTCAAAATTTTGCTTAAATTATGCAAATCAATACATTGAATCCTCCATTGACCCCAATCTTTGCTAAAAAGTTTTGGACTGAAGGTAGACCATGACGGAGACCATTTTGTGAGAATCCGAACGAACTTCAAATTTTGTCATAAATCTGCAGATTAGACAACTTAATTAACACATTTTTTGCCGCAAATCTAATCGTTTCATCGACCGTATATCCTGCATCTATGTTCAAAACACGAGTCACCATACACCCGACAGTTTCATCCGTATCTTGCTACCGATCTAAAACAATCAACTACATAAATAGCTGAATGACTCTATTTAAAAATTAGGTGACTTTTGTGCCCACAAATCTAATCAGATCCTGTTCACCCAATCCCGATACTACACAAAAAAATTCACTGAAATGGTCTCACTAGTTCGGGAGAAAACCTGCTCACAAAGAAGTGGGTACACATACACACACACACAGTGATTACTAAAGTCGCTTCCTGAATGTTAAGGTATAGACAGAAAAATGAAACATTTTGGGAGCACCACTCATACAAGCTATCAAGTTTTGGGACTTTTCATCGAAGATGATATACAACACAATTATTGCGAAATTAGCAGCTAATTCAACGCAAGTAGTGCTGAACCAAGAGTTCTACAACAACTACACCGACACAGTGGAAGCATGCGAAACAACCTGCCTATAGCCAAGAGATTGTGATTATTCCACTACCCCGGACCGCTAGCAACCGACCGACAACCAATTCAGTGGCTTGCCAGACCCACACGGACCCTGGGATTACTATATACAAATATTTTCCATGTGTTAAACAGTAATCAGACAGATCAACTGGATCACACTCGGACAATAATCATTGATTTGTGCTGTATGCTTATTTCCGTAGATATTACCTTGTGTTACCAGTTCACTTTCTAATTCTATGACGAGGGTAGCAACTACAGATTGGTGAGTTGCATTATTTTTGAGCAAACTGAAGCTCAAGTGTCCATGTGTGGACGTGAGGATAAGTTGGGAGGCGAACAGAGCAATGGCCACAATGACATTCCCATCAACTGCATTTCCAGTCGCTCGCGGACAACGCCGGTCTCCAGATCCCTACCAGATCATCATTAGTCTACCTATAATCGGAGGAATTGAAATCTACAGGCTTATAGGAGGTGCTCTCGCAAGCAGCTTAACTTGAGTCCACCGATGTAGCACTCGAGAAGCGGGTCTTTGGACAACGTCATGTGCTCCACTTGAAAGTAACGACTTTCTGTGATGACTTTTTGTCACAGAAGTACTACTGGGTTTCGGCCTCAGCCCTGCCATTGCCCAGTGTAAGCCAACACAGATGAGCAGGCTGGAGCGAGATACATCGCAGATAATCAGTGAATCCTGTCAAAAACTGGGTAAACAATGGCTGGTACCATACCCATGGACAAAAGATTCCACCTCGCTAACTCCTTCCTCGATAACAGGATCCAAGTGAAAAAGACACTCACAGTCAACTGAGAAGAACTCCACGACACGCCACCCATGCACTAGCCCTCGTGAACAGATATTGGAGATGGTGCAGATGAATTTGGCAAGGAAGTTTATTTGAGAAGCGCAGGCAATTTTAAAGTGCCCTGTAGTCATATTGAATCACACAACACCATCCTGTTAAATATAAGCCGGCGATCGCCCGTCACCTGCCTCAAAAAAAAATTGGGGGCCCAGCTCGGCAGATGAAAAACAGTTTCAATGCGGGGCCGCCCTAATCTTGGTTGAGCAATCTTCCCCGTCCGTCTTAGCGTCGCGATGCCGGGCCGATTGCCCTGTACGCACATCAGCAAAAACTAACTCAAACTCCTCAACTGGATTCTTAGAAAGAGAAATAAACAGCTACCAATTCTAATTCCCCTTAACGTCTGAACTTCATGAAATGTTGTCACGCCATGGCACATTGTACTGAGTATATCGCATAGTATTTGCACTGTAGATTAACAAGCATACTCCCCCCCCCGAAACATTGGCATGCGCCATACGTACCTGGGCCTACACGCTCACCAGCTCAACTCGGCGAGCTGGTCGCTCAACGACCGGCCGGCCGTATCATTCGTTCGTACTATAATTACGAGTATACTAAATGCAGGCTCAACTCTTAGATTGCGCAAGCCGTGCCTACCCTTCTGGAAATTAAGTATTAAATAAGTCAGAATTAAGACTGTTTTTTTAGATTGAATAAGTCAGTTTCATACTTGATTTCCTATTTCAGGCTCGATCCTGACTTCACACTGACTTATTTCAAGCTTAAACCTGACTTATGCCATGCTTAAACCACTTTTCAGACATAGTTCAAACTCATTGCATACTTAAATTCCAGGCTTTACTGACTAGATTTAACTTTTAATTTCCTTCATCACTGCCACACAATGAGGTATAAGGAATATTTTGGAGTTTGACTTCTTCAGGCGTGGTTGGAACTTAAAAAATTATTTTTATTTAGAAAAACAACACCTGTTTGTCTTGGAATTCCTCTGCAAAAAACTGACTTGGTTCGGGCTTATTTCTGACTTAATCTGTCAGTGGTTCACAATAGCCCAAGTGACAAATGCTGATGAGGTCAACTAGCCCTGGCAGCTTGTTTTGGTCAATTTTTCAAGGAGAAATTATTGAGGATGTTGAGAATACCTGTGGTTGGGTATACATGTAGTACAATAGTTTGCTATAGAAAGCCCAAGACCAAACTGTGTTAGTCTTTGTGTGCACTAGACTGTATGGAGTTTCAGCAGCAGTGTGTTTGCTTGCATTCAGTAATCAAAGAATGAGACCAATCCTATGCTTGAGAGAGTTCTCCATGAAAGGAATCGGTTGTCCAACTGTATTAGACTTGGATTTTATTAGGCCTAGTTAGTGTTAGATTGTACACTTGCATGGACTGCAAATTTTCCTGGTAAAGTGTTGAACTAATTTTGCCATTGTAAAGATATCAGATGTGCAATGCCTGGGTCTTTGAAAGTGAGAAACAACCAGTATAGTTTTTAACCTGTGAATTATCATCGCAATGTAGCTTAGTAAGCTAATTTACAAATGGGTCATAGCGATCGTGCAGTAGACCAAACTAGAAGAAGTTTGTGTTCATTTACCGTTCAATTCATAAATAATATTGACTTGCTTCATACTAGATAGGTTTTATGATTGTCATTCATAGTCCTAGAAATTTGGTATTTTTTGCTTGTTGTGAATGGTCATACATAATACAATTTAGTAGGTTGGACCTAGCTAATTAAATTGTATACTAAGGCTGCGTAAATTTAAGTATGACTAGCCCCTGAGGCTGGGTGCTGGGCTAAGAGACTTCAGCAGGGAATCTGGGAAGCAAAATGAAATCATCATTGGAAAAATTGGAAAGATAATGCACACTGCTAGCCTAGCTGTTTATGTTTCGATTCGAATGTATAGAATTTCCAACCTATCAGCACATGTACCTACAGAAGTTCAGCTTCTGAAACACTTCACCATCACCCTAAGCCATGCACCACTTGTATCGGTCTATACTCAGACATAAGTCTAAGATTTAGCAGATTCTGTAGTGGTTACTTGGAACTGCTATTAGCTAGGAACCATAACCACAAAGTCCTTTCTTTTCCAAATTTTTTCAGGATTATCCATATGCCCATATTTCTTCCCTTGATAAAATCTGCTGTTTGAGGCTAGGCCATGAGTCCGGAATATACTCCGAAACGACTTGATTTCAAGTCGGACTCCACCCCCACTTTTCCCGGCTTGATTTGAGTCAGGAATCCACCCCAATTTCATACTTGATTTTAGTCCGATCCAACCACAATTTCAGGCTTGAATTAAGTCAGGATTCCCTAGACAAGTTTCATACTTGATTTAGATCAGGAATCTGCTGTCACCTTTCAAGCTTGATTTTTAAAGTCGGAATCTTACCTCAATTTCAGGCTTGAGTTAAAGTCAGCATCCACTGCCAATTTCAGCTTTAATAAATCAAGTCAGGAATCCCCCTCAGGTTTTAATACTTGATCAAATTGACAGGTCAGGAATTTGATAATGCAGACTAAAGTTCCCTATGCCCATCATGGATTAAAAACACAAAAATAATATTTGCCCATTTTTAGCATGACACAAGCCTGAAATTCAGTCTGGCCAGTTTCCAAATGCGGCACTAAAACTGACCATTAGCACTTTCATACGCAAATTTTCAGACTTTGATTTTTTCCAAAGGGTCATGTGTTTGGCATCGCCAAGCCTTCCAGTCACGTCTACTCCGTCAGGGGATCTGTCTGTCACGACGTCTCAGCTCGTATTTGTGTTTGGAAGATGTCACGGTGAGCATGGAACACTACCGGCGCACTATGAATTTGTGTTAGCGGAAATATTACTAGCTCTGAACTCTCCGTGAAGTTCATGCACCTCAGTCCATAACTAAGACTGATTCCCATTGAGTTTGTGTAGGTACAGTTTCACACGAATTTGTGAAGGCGATTATGCTTGTTAATTAGCAATTTATTGGTGGTTTACATTTTTTTGTTGTGTTGTTTATGAAAGTTTTGGACCTGTAGCCTAGGCCACCTATCAGTCGGGTTGGTCACCGACGCCGTTGCGCCGGCGGGGCCCACCCCTCCGCGCTCAAGGCTGTATTACCTGTCCGAAAGCCTCGTTCACAACTCTAATGCCTATCTGTTTTTTAGGCTAGCGCCAAGCGACCACTTTCCTTTTTTCAGACTTTCAGTTTTCTGACAAGTTTGCATCTCAATTAATCTACCCAAAGCAGACATTATGTAGTTAAAAAGTGTTTGGAACCTTGCAATGCCACTACACCTGTTTTCATAGCCCCACCTACAAAGTTTCGTGGGAATCCGACCAACTGTTGAAAATTGCGCAAATTCTGCAAATTAGCTTTGAACCCTGCAATGTGGCGACATCCACTTTCGACCCATCTGAGATTTCCACTATGGCGGACATGTGTGGCCCAAGTTTCTTCTTCTGTCAAACGGACCAATGTTTGGAGATTTATTGTCTCTAACAGGAAAAACTTCCAATCGTGAAATTGTGCAAATTAGCAGACCCCTTCATGTGTCGATGCCCCTTTCAGAACTCATCCGATTCCAATCATGTCACATGTGTGCCAAGTTTCGCCAACGGACGAAGTTTGAGATTTACTGCCTCTAGCAAGAAACGCGGCGGACGGAGACGGCGGAAGCCAAACCATAATATCCCCGAAGTGCAATCTTGTTTTCCTTCCCGAACCGAGGCCGCTGGTAACAAAAAGGCAAATCCCTTGGAGGAAAGCACATCCGGAGAGCAGGAATGGGCCTCCAGAACTTCTTGATGTTTGCGTATGAGTGGCTATTATTCATCCAACTATGCCGTTAGTCATTTTAAAAGGTAAATCATTTGACGGTGTCAATTTTTGAAGGAGCTGAATCAAGTTGAATAGGAATCTTAGAAGCTCCTCACCCGGGTGAGCTGACGAAGTCGAGATTCCTGAACCAGTTACCTATCTTCCTTTAAGAAATCATGTTACCCCTACAATTGGTATTATGTTTTCCAACAGGTGTTCTGGAGCGACTGGCAGACACCTTTTTGTAGTGCAGAATTGCAGATGGGAGTTGGAATACTGAAAACTTACCTGGTTGACAATCTAGCACAGGCTGGCTTATGACTCCAAACCAAAAGCCATGGGGTGGAATGGTGAACCCTACCCCTATTCGAGTGGGAAGGTAAGTTAGCAGATAACATGAACTTCAATGCCTTGCACTAACACGTTTTCTAGTTCAGGTGTTCTCTTCTTTCTTTGCGTCGGGTCATAAGGGACATCTTCTGAAGAACTGGTCAAGATTATACTAAAAGAAAGAACCTCCAACAAGGCTGCAAGGAAACAATCGACACCCTTGCTTTCTGTGGTAGCCCAGGAGGTGCACAAATTGATCCTTCAGGCGAATTTCATGAGTATATTACTAGATGGTTCCCAGGCGATTAACACAGGTGAGGAAAAAGAAATGGCCTGTTGCGTCGGAGACTGAGGACGTCCTTAGTACTTCTTCCTTGGGCTACTCAACATGGACGACCATGGTGGACAGGATGTTGATTCAAGTACTTACTGCTTGCTCTGGATTCTCATCTCCTTGTTAAGGCAGCCCGCTTCCAGCTGGATGAAGGAAACTACACACATGCAATGCGCGGAGTCAACACCGATTGCGGCGAGCGTCGAACTTTGTCGCCACAAGGTGTTGACCACCCAATTGAGTCATACAACAGACAGGCTCACGGAGTACACTCTGGCCAACCACCCGCCTCGAGCTGGTCCTGAAGATGCATCAAAGAAGTTAAGTACTTCTTCGATCAAGGTGATCAGTATACAAAAGCTCATCAGAAAGTCTTTCAAGGGCAAACCAAGGGGCCTTTGAAGGAACTTGTGAGGAGCTGGAGATAACTATTAACAGCTCCCTAACATCTCAGGGACCAGGTGGGTGAGCCATCCCTTGAATGTTCTTGTCAAACTGGAAAGACTGCTTGAACCATCTTCTGGCCAGCTCTCTCTCTCTGAAATGTTCCAAGAAACATCACCCGGACCTTACCACTGCCAAAATCCACGAGAAACGTAGCAATGTTGTGATGGGCTTTTTCCTCTCTTCAGAATTCGAATCCTTCCTGAAAACCATAAGCTTTTCTGATTTTTCGTGGTAGTGATCGCCAAAGCTGCTGCAGTGTTTGAGGGTGACAGTCTGATGCTGTATCAGGTTGCATATACGATTTGAATAATCCCAGATCGCTGTTGGATGGGTTGATTGAGGATGCAGGCACAGAAGACGAGGCTTCTGACTAGCACATATCCAAATTCCAGATCAACGAAGTTGTCACTGCATCCGCCTAAAGTCTGGTCCACTCCCCAAAAAGAACGCTGGGAATCGAGAGTATGTCAGCATGAAATAAAGGGATGGCAACCAATTGACAAGAAGTAGGGAGATCGTCCTCTGATAGGAAGCGGTCGGTTGGGCGAATGATAGGAGGCGGGCAGGGCTTGTTGAGAGAGCTTATCTAGATGCCCGATACCAGTAAGCAAAGGCCGACAAACATCCTTCACGTTGGGTGATGTAGTTTAGATAAGCCTATGGGACAAATGCAATTTATAGGCTACGCATTCCAACTGATTAATCTGGATGAAGATTTATTCACTACAGCAATGGCCAAGGGTACCCTACACAGCGCGAAACAGTCCTTGAAAATGCATGGAAGATTTTGCTTACAAGCTCGACGTCCCTCCATATTTGGCCTTGCAGCCGCCCACCGCCCCCACCCCCTTCCTTACTTTCATAGAAATAGTTTCATTACCTGAACTACTATGATGTCATTTCCCTACAGACTGGGTATAGCTCTTCTTTCAATGTACTGAAGAAACAATCTCCCCGATTTTCCTTTACAGGGTTCACTTACACTATGGCGACATCTCCAATATTGATAGCCCTGATGTCAAAATTGCAGAAAACCTGCAAGAATGGTGACCGATGCGGAGCATATCGCCATCAAGCTTTTGTACGATTGGTTGGTTGAGTGACTGAGTGCAGACTGCGTACATTAAATGTATCTAGCGGACAACAAAACTTGAACTGACCGAATCATGCGAAATTTGTATGACGGGTTGAGAATGAGTGGTTCATGCATAGTTTATTCTCACACACAGAGAACTTCTTTGTTCACCGGACCAATTGGTTTTGGGTGGGGGGAGTGGGTATTGCTTTGGGGCAGTGAGTTACTTACTTGAGAAGGTAGACCTACCTGTAGCCGAGTGACGTTGCATTAAAACAGTCAAATATAAACTGCCTTGTACAGACTGTATGTTTCTGCTTGTTTTGTAAGTTTGTTTTTCACCTTCCTAAATTCCCTCCATGAAACGCCAATCACTGTTGGTTGAAAAAATGAAATAGAGCACAAGTTGGGAGGTGATATTGAGTTGGGGTATACGCAGAAGAACTCATCTGGAACATTTCGTGCGGATCCGCTGTAAAAAAAAAGTGAATGTTTTACCCTCCGTGTAGTGAATTCAAAAGGAGAGTGGCAACCCTGGGCATGACTACACAGCATGTGTACGTGTTCACCCAGGCGTCATTAATATCAACACATGCATGTGCTCAGTTAGCTGAAAGCTAGTAGTACCCAACTGTAAACCAAGTCTACAAACATGCCGAATTCCGTAAAAATAAAGACATTCCGGTATGGAATTTAGGGCACGTTGATGAACAGAGAATGCAATCCAACGACGGTGGTTACTGTGGTGAACAGATCATCTGTAACGTTTCCGCACGCAAATAGACAAAAGAAAGAGATCCAACAATACAGGGAATTGCCATACAGGAAGTCGAAACTATGGCGAAAGGTACTACCTACGTTGGTCCCGAATTCACCGCCACGACACGTCACATCAGCGTTGTACGTTCTGAGATGCATTCTTCAGATCATTGTATTTGGGGCATGCCATCGCCTTTTTTGTAAGCGGCAGGAAGGGTCAAAGCGGGTTAGTTCAGAGCAAACTTTAGCTGGGATCTAATTGGTTTAATCTCAAGCTAAATACCCTCAATTCATGTTTGAGTCATTTCAGGAGCATCTCATTTCGTCAAGTATGGCTTCAAGTGGTGCACAGCTAGACTATTGTTCAAAATTTTCGCAATGTGTTGATATGTTTCCAGGACTGCAGCCGAAAAAGTACAATGTATCAAGTAAATAAGAGCCAGAACATGACAAACAGCTAAGGAATCATCTCTTACTATTCTGGATGTCAGCGAGGAATACATTGCCCATCTGTGTGTTCAACCTGCAAAAACGTAAGGTGGACAATGTTGAGAAAGGCTCTTTGTCCCAGATGGACTGAGGCAGATCTTCACGCAGGTGCAAGGGTCCCTAAAAGAACCAGCATCTTGATGTTGAAGTGGACAGGAAATGTCCCTCCTTCAGAACATCTCAGGTAGATGTCTCATAATTTTTTAACTCTTTTTTACCTCAATTTTTGCAAATTTGAGGCAGATGTTTGCTTTGTTTCTTCCCTGGCTTGAGGGCCAGGTCACAGGCGCCTTATTAAACGATATAAAATAGGCGAGTTGGATTGATACAACTAAACGTCATTCGTCAATACTTCCGCAGGATGGGAAGGGGATCAGGGGTGATGGCACTATTGCCCATCAACAATGGACTCATATGGGTATTGAACTTAGATGAATTAAATGCACAAACAGTTGACGCTAGGATGGCATTAAAGCCCACTCAAGTCGCAGAAGCTGAATCCATAATGTGCTTGCGATACAGTTTCCACCCATTGTACAAGATCAGTATGCAAATAAGTTAATGTGGTGTATACTGCTTGTAATTTGTAAGCTGGCATATTTGATCACCCGTAGCAGTGTAGGCAATTTTGATACTCTTTTGTGAGAGAAGGGGAGGGGTTAAGTTCGATTTTTTCATTCAACAACCGTGACCCCCAGTCCTGCCAGTACTGCATAACCGAAAATCGATAGCTGCCAGCTGCCAAATGTCAGAACAAAACCGGCATAGCCTGGATTCAGGACGCATAATAAATATTGTCACACTTTACTGGACTCCCCAGGCCAATATGCCATGACCATAGCTTATGGCATGTCTTCAATTAAAATTCGGGACTGATGCCGTCTGCATTTAAACGCTGGTCCAACTTGTAACCTGCAACCCAGCTCTAACTAGCAGGGTGCATGTGCCAGGATTTCCCTGACTGGGGAGGCCTATATCGCCCGACCAATTTTCCTGCTTTTCCCCAATGTTTTTTCTAATCTTTTCACCACCTAAATTTGTTGTCTTTTTGTGCCCGGCGGTTGGCAGCGTGCCGACAGGAGGGGAGGTAGTATTTATGTCCTGCCATCTTGTTCGCCTTGTTATCAAGTTTTTGCACTATTATTTATGCAGTGATTGTTTCACTTGTTTTCTCAGTTGTTTTTTCTCAACACCTGTTTTTCATGTTGGTTTTTTTTACTTTCCCAAAGGTATTTTCTCTTTCCGTTCCTCACTGTTTTCCTCTTTCCGTTCCTCACGGTTTTTTCATTTGTTTTCCTCCCCATGGGGGCCACTGTTCCCCGATTCCCCCGCTGGCGCTGCCCATGAGGGCCCCTAGCTATAATTATCATATATAATTATGCTATAGGCCTAGGCCCTATGCCCTACCCCCTACTACTGATAGACTAGAATCTCACTCACCATTTGGCCAATGGCTGTCCATCACGAAAATTCCACAAATGTGTTGTGCACGACATTTTCTTTAATCATGAGGATGCCATCAATGACTATTAATTGTTCAGGGCTCATAAAACCATAATTGTAGCAACACTTCAATGGCGTCTTTCTCTTCACTTGTCCATCCTTTCCCAAAATGCACAGCCTTAAGGTCCTTGCTCTCGCTCTCCAGGAAGCAATTTGGTCCCTTTATCAGGCAAATTCAACGTGAAATAAGCAATGGAATGTCCTTCACTTCCTTCGGCTGTTGCCTAGCTCACGTCTGCAACAGGCTGTGGGTGTTCTCCCGCCCTGGGCTTAGCACTGTCGCCTAACAGTAGGCTCGTGTTCAAATCTGTCGATAAAGGTGCTGCCTGGAAACTAAAGACTTGCCATAAATCCCTTTGCAAATCTACTACACGCCCCTTCATTCCAGATATGGCACAGAATAATACGATTTCTGTTCATCGTGGAGCTGAGCATCAGTCTCAATGCCTAGTCGTCAATGCAGCCAAATTGATAGATTTGTCAAAGTTATTATCCACTTTTCCAGAAGTCGGCAGTAGTACACTACAACGTACCAGTATAGGCTATATCTTCTCGTAGAAAGTACGCAAGACTTTTCCCAGAAAGTTTTAGTAAGAGTAACCCTGTATGTTTGGTTGTGCTCTTCATCCTTGAGCTCGTGTGTAACCATTCTATACATACGTGAGCGCCGACTTGTTGTCCCCGCTTTCTCTCACGGTATATTGTTACTATCCTAATTTTTTATGAAGTATGATGCTCTTCATTTAAATATCATCTTTATTCATAGAAATTAATAGTAATGATCTAATCTGGCCATTTGTTCACCATTATGTTTTATACCTACTACATGATATCCATACCAAGTAGGGATGAATACTTTGAATGAAAAGTAATGACGTCACGAAACCATAGTACAACGCAGTTCTCTCCCGTGCGGAACAGATTAGTGGGCATATTAAATAGGGGCGTACTAACAGAGTTGTGACACTGAACTGATATGAGCAATACAGACATGATAGAACTGGGGCAAGTCTAGAGAGCAGGCAAATGCCATACATGCCCTCTACAAGCTGATTACGTCCACGCGTTACAGAAGAAGCAGCGCTCATAGGCAAGGAGTACAACGGAGGAAAGTTCAGAAAACTCCCGATCTAAGATGATGGAGATCTTAGACAAATCATGAAACAAGCACAGTTCACCAGTTGTCGCGAAAAGTCCTCCACAACATTCCTCTGTAGCAGTCACGAGGAATCGAAAAAATTTGCGACAATAGTGGATGGAACCACCGATTCAGTTGGAAGTGAGACGTCTGTATCTCTGTCTTTTATTAATGAGTAGCCTAATTAGCTGGATATGCTTCGCTTTAGTGATTAGTTTGACTGGTTGGGTACAGACTCCAAAGATATCAGTACTGCAGCTGCTCCCAGATGCAGTTATCTATTGTTAAGGGTGCTTAAGCTAAAAACCACCCTTAGAATCGCTGACCAAAGGAGCCTGTCAAAAGTACATTTGTTTTGTATGGTGTAATGTCAGTCCTATGTCTGTTTGTCAATGGGGTACCGTGTGTGCATATTGAGTAAAACACAATGCTTTACCACGATCAGAGGAGTAAGTAATGGAGAGAGTATGTGGGCAGCAGCTGCCAGCTCTGGTTGTTCTACACATGGGTAGAGTGGGGCAGCTAGGCACATTAAAAAACTGGTCAGGCCTGGGAGAATTCAAACTCACCAAACAATCAGCTGTACAGAACTCTACACTGAACTATATCTTATCTCTGTGCATGGTTTAATTTTCATACAAATTTAAGCTAACGGTCCGTCCGAGGTGTACATTTGTCAAAGTGCTGTACTAAGAAAGGGGTATTAGAACAAGTCTACCTGCACACTCATCTTGGAGAACAGTCTATGACAAGGCCAAATTTTCAGACTGCAATGAAGTGCACCTCATCTTAACATATTGAGGTTTTTCTTGTTTTCACGTTCCAGACTTTGTCTCAACCCGTTACAAGGATCTTGTAGGAAACCGAGTAAGAAGTCTGGACGTGCTGCAAATATGACCACGTTACCAGTGTTGGAGTCGACTCCAGCTAATCCGAGTCCAGTCCAAGACCGGGGTCCGAGTCCAAGACCGAGTCCCACATCCCGAGTTTCGAGTCACGTCCGAGTCCTTTTGTCCG
Source organism: Sclerodactyla briareus (assembly GCA_026419785.1). Classification (NCBI taxonomy): domain Eukaryota; kingdom Metazoa; phylum Echinodermata; class Holothuroidea; order Dendrochirotida; family Sclerodactylidae; genus Sclerodactyla; species Sclerodactyla briareus. The sequence continues at coordinate 201,215 of JAODTK010000910.1, forward strand.
AGTCCGGTCCCCTATCCCCTATTAACACTTGGCATTCCGCAAACAATATGCCATATTGGATTCAATACAAGTTATTGCAGTTAGATGCTGCCCTCGCCGGAGACTGATATGATAATAAATGCACAATCAGGCCAATGCGAAATTCATATTGATGTTTTTAACTTCCTATCCAAGAGTTGGATGCTCATCAAGAAAGTTTATAGCAATGGTCATGTAATTGCAATGTAACAAGCCTAAACTACAAATAAGTTACCTTACATTAAGCAGCCATATAACCCTACGTAGACGCTCCGCCTGCCTACTACTATTTAGAGAACCGGGCGGCGCCAGGTTTTTGACGATAGTGGGGGCAGATTTGGCATGGATGCTGACATGGGGAAGGTTCTACGGGGAGATGGTGTCCCGTCCCCTTTGCGCTTTTTTAGAGTCATTAATACTGCTTAGATGCAAATGGTGTCACATTTTATACACTTTGTAAGTGTATCTACGTCAACAGTTTTGACAAAACCCTAAATTTTCTGAAAGATTAAAAGCATGAATGTTTCCAGGGAGTGTCATATTTTCATTGCGATACACCTGAACAAAGAATGACCCGATGAACTGTACCTACTTTCTGTAGGAATATCTAAAATGGTGGTAATAAATAAAAGCAAATGACCAGTTGTTAGTTAATTTTCTGTAATTCCAAATATAATCACTCTATGAAAAAGCAATTAGAAGCAGTCTAATCAGAATATCCACATTATATCCAACGGCAAAAAAAATTGATATTTCACTCTTTACATACACTCTAAAAAAATTTGCGAAGTTTGCAAGTTATCATTGAGTCTTTCACCTAATATAACAAACGTGGCTCATAATGACCAAAGTGTTCTCAAAACAGTACATACGCTCCGTTTGTGATGTATATTACAGTAACAGTTTGAGTCTCGATTTGAGTCTCATTAGGCATAAAGTGTGTTTTCCATTGCCATTTCAAGAACATCACCAATTTCCACCATCTTTGCAGGCGCGTGCGCAAGTGCTGCATGTTCTCCTGTGCTGTGCATGTGCACACATTGCTGATAGCCGTTCCAGCAGGCCCACTTATCATATTGTCTTATTCCAAATTGGTTGAGCGAATTTGACATGTGACAGGCAACACAGCACAGTATGTCATTATTTTTTTGAATATCAATGTTAAAATTTTCATTCATTCTTCCTCATAATTTTCATGAATTTTTGCCCAGGGTTTTTTTTTTTTGAGCGGTCTTGACCCCTGACTCCGACCGAGTCCCCGGATTCCCAGCAGCGATCCGAGACCGAGTCCCGCGTCATTGAATCCCGATCCCGAGTCCGAGACCGAGTCCTTCAAAATCGGTCTTGAGACCGAGACCGGACTCGAGTCCTCCAGCACTGAAACTTACCGCCAGCAGTTCAACAAGATCATGAACTGCGATTGCGGCGAGGTCCGATCAAGCTGTCGGAGAGCTGAGTGCAAAATGGACTGTAGAACACTGCTGATTCCTTCAGAGAGTTCCCTGATATGAGGGAGCGGGGGGTGGCATCGCTCAAACTTCGCAAACACGATAGCACGGCAGCGCTGATTTATTCAATAATTTGGAGCAACCGAGTTTAAGAATTTCGAGCTGGATTTTTTCCAAAGGGTTGGATCAGTCTTCAACAGCGCGGAGCATGATGTCACCTAGCTACAAACAACAGAACGAGATGACCTTGTATAGGATACAAAAACACTTTCACACCCTGGTGTGGGCAAACACAGAATTTTGTTATGGAGACCATATTGAGGAGGTGCTACTCACCATACTAATGATTATAGGATACTCAGGCCTATCTAGATAGTACTACGGAGCATGCACGCTTACAACTGGTCGCGCCGCTCTCATATGAATGGCATATTCTAGGTCGACTTAGTCCTGAACATGGAAAACTTGTGAGAGCAGAATTTTGCATCCGTCGGACACAACTGGGATTCACTGTGGCGAAACTCCCCGAGATCATTACCCGCAATCTCAGCAATACTCAGAGATCAAGATGTCGTTGCAGTAACTTCCAACCGGCACGGGAAGAGTATGATTTTCACTGTCACCTCCCTGCTGACCAATGTTTAGTAGGGCCTATGTGCTACATGCCGTTGTAATGGCAAGAGAACGAAGAGACAAATATACTTGCCATAGTTATCCACCAATGACAAATGACAAAATGAACCAGAAATGCCCCTGAAAATAGCCCCCACATTCACCGAACGGGGCTGGAGTGTAACCATGCTCTTCTTTAACTCATGGTCGCTTACATAACCATAAGGGGGCCAACCATGAATTCCATGGTAAAGTCAGAACAAGGAAGCATTCCTAAATGATCACCATCTTACCACCAGGTCGGGTTACACAAATTACAACGGCGAAACGGGGAAAACAGTCTCCACTTCAGGTGGGAGGTATAAAGATTGTTGAGAGAAACAAGAAAGCTTTTGAACTGCATTGGTTTACAGCGTTGTAGTGGTTTAACGTTACCTAGTTTAACAGATAACACCCAGATCAATATTGTTAGTAATACCAGCCTAGCCACGTAGCAGAAGGAATTGATTTGTAGCACACTTCCCATTGACGTTGACGAAATCCATCACCTCATGCCCTCCAACTTCTCCTCCGATTACACAGCCATTTAATGTTTTCAAGACAACATTCCAAGAACCTTTCGATCTGCCATCAATCCGTTAAAATAAGATTGATACCACACAAACATTTTGTCATAATAATTTGTGATAGAACTTCCTGCTGATTTTTTCGCTTCTGCCTTCATGTGAAAGATAAATTTTCGGGCAATGGAAAGATGGCGCTCGGCACTGGAAAATGTTTTTGTTCAAGGTTTACGCTTTTATTGCTCGGGGTTTTGGTTCCCGTTTATTTGTAGAACAAAGTTCAGCAGTGCCAAAAAGGTGGCGCTGTTAAGTAATGCGACTCATTCAACCTAGCATTAAGTACACGCTGGCATTGACACAGCCGAAAGCCCTATGAAATGCATGTGACATCATTCAATGGAGGAAAAACGTCATCAAATCTGGGATAGGGAAGAGAGCGCGAGTCATGTTTCATGCATGGCATCTACATGTAAGCTTGTGAACGCTGAGGATTTTTCCGCATGATAACATAGGCCCTCTACCAGTTTATAAACGTCCTTAGCAGTGGCTCACTTTAGGGGCCATGCCCCCCAGTTGGATGTCGCTTCTGAGTGTTTTTGGCTTCCAATATAATGCAACGACAAATTATTCATCTACTCGGCAGGGACGGTGCATGACCTGCTTCCCGCGGTTAGTTTTCACAAGTCATATGGGTGGCAGTTTGCTGTTGGGTCACTGCTTGCACTGTGTATATCCAGTTGCTTACCGAAGATCGTTATGGGGTTTTTGAGGTCGAACCCAATAGAAGTGCGCCCGTCATAAATGGCCCACCCTCCGTTATTGGCAATGAGTACAATCTATGGGCTCCTAGACACATCTGCTGCAATATTCGCTGAATAACACAGCAAAACCTCTACTGAACTGCCAAAAAAAAATGTTTTCGTGTTAAAAAATTAATTGAGCACTTGGGCCCATGGGGTTCTGCCCCCCCCGTGACTTCCCCACTGTGTATCTCCCCCCTCCAGTTTCTCCCCTACCTATTGTAAGTCGGGATCTAGCCCTGATTTGTTCACTTTATAGGCTTACCTATGAAGTCTAAGGGACAGTGACAGGATTCCCCTATGAGCGGACCCGAACTCCTTGACAGGGGTACAAGTTAACCAACCAAAAGTCTAGCCGTGATTCTCACTTGCCGAAAGTGCACCTCACCCTAACCATATCACCAAAACCTTCATCAGTTTCATGTATTTGTTGTTGTTGGTCGAGAGGCCGGAGGACACCGTTTCCCCGTATATGAGGCCGTTTCCCCTTTTACATGATTGCCGGCTCTGTACGTGTTTTTGAATGTTGGCGCGATAGCCTTGAAAGAGATAGCCCCCATCTAGATTTCCATGACATTATAGGCCCATCTAAATGGTACTACTGAGCATGCGCCGTTACAACTGGCTGCGCCCGTCTTGTACGAAGTGCCATATTCTACGATCGACGTTGTCTGGACATGGAATAATTTGTAAGAACGGAAATTTGCGTCTGTCGGGACAACACTGGGATTCACTTCAAACTCCACTCCCGATCATTAGCCACCATCTTTCAGCCATCTCAGAGGTGAAGATGTTGTTGTAGCAAGCGGATACAAGCAATAAGACAGAAGCCAGCGGCTCACAAGTAGGCAATTGGCCCTGCAATGAGCAGAAATCCTTACAGTACGCTATAAAGCTAGAGCATGAAGAGATGAAAGAGATGAAAGAAGATGCAGCTGAAGCTGGACAATGAGGTCCTGCGACTGCAGACGAAGGCGGCAATTCAGTTCTGGGGTCAGCGAGTGAGATCACCTTTCCATCGATCAGACGCTGATCTTTACAAGAAGCGATCATCCTGTAAGCCACTTCGAGGCACCTGCACCATAAAGGGCCAGTGAGCGGATCTGCGGGTGCCCGAGTTTCGAACCAGCTTCCAGCTAATGAACCTGTTGGGCGACTGTCGTGGGCTCATCTAGAAGGGGCAACAACAGCAACAGTGTGTTGCCCGAGTTCCTGCAACTTCCTCAAGCCGAGCTAACCTAGGTTGGTTTTCACTTGACGACAACTCAAGCTAGACTCTTGCATATTTACAGGTAGGTAGAAAATGTGATTCAATGTTGGTCAGTCCATGGACCCATCAGAGCGTTATCCTAAGGCTATAGCTACTGAAGGAATAGTTGTTGGCAATGATTTTCGGCAATGATAACATAATTGCAGAGAACTGGTTGCGAAGGTCTCATAGTGGCCCCTTATTGGGGCAACCACAACCAGGCTTGAGAGAGTTTGCAGAAGTTTTTTGAAAGAATGCCCGGGGAAACGCTGCAGGCACAGGAAGAAGGGGGAACTAAATTCCCAATAGAGATCGTCTCGATTGCTGAGAGGCGCCACATCTGAAAACAAGGTGGTTGATGTGTTCAGGACATCAGGAAAAGGGGAACAGCGCTTAGTCCCAAATATATCGACGAGGCCGCTGAACACCCACGATCCAGTTATGGGAAGTCACAACGTTGTCTCCTGTGCGACATTAAACACACCCTGTTCTGGTGTGATTGTTTCAAGAGTACACCCGCCCAGACGAGCGTGGCAAGATTGTAATGCAGGCCAAAATTTGTTTCAATGTTTGAGGCCGGGTGATTTCTCCAGCAATTGTGAGGTTAAAGAGAGCATGCTCTGTCGAAAGCGTGACTGAAACTTTCTCCACCCATCAACAACACTACCCCTCCCACCAATAAATGGATCTGCCACATCACGGCACATGTTCTATTACAAGTTACAGGCCACAGACGTCCCCGTGTAAGCGTCCTGGCCTCGGCGAAAAGGTGGTACTGCCCATAGTGGTGGTTACGGTTAAAAGCACCTGGTTGCCAATGAAGTAGTGAACACATTTGCTTTGCTAGACAATGAGTCGACAAGCTTGTTTTGCACCGAGGCGCCTTGTAAGAGACTAGGTTGGGCGGCAAGGGGACCACCCTCTCACTTACCATGTTGTATAAGAGCCGTGGGTGCATCACACTACAGTGAGTCGAGAGTATCCGGACAATACAGTGGGTTGCACTGTTGGTTACCTGTTGTTATACACCAGGGGTCTTGTTTCACTAAGTCATCGAAACAAAAACCACTATCGAAAGCCGATCGCTAAGCAAGTAAAACCATCCAAACGGCGATGGCGATGGATTTGCGGTTTCCCAGAGCCATCGCCCGAAGCGGATGAAAAAATGAAAGACGATAGTACAGGGGACGAGGCTATCATTTAAAACCTTATTTCGCAAAGACTAGCACAAAACTCTGAACTTGTAACAATTTGTTGTCTACATCTTCCGCAGTTTTGACGGAAAGAAAAAAGAGGTAAGTAGTAGGCCTTCAAGGGAGCATCAATGGTCACATTGTGTTCCAAATCACACAGACTCATCAATTGATAATATTTCTTGGAAAAATCCTCATTTATGAGTGATATGTATGCTAACCTTTTCATGTGTGCTCCAAAATGGAGAACTGATTGCTCCAAAGTAATAAAGGATTCAACAGCACAAAACTTCACTGCGTTAAAAAACCAGGGGACTCTGTTGATCTCTACGTACGGAACTGACAAATAAAGCAAAGAATTGCAGTTCTGGGGATTTGACAGACTCGGGATAGGAAACTGACTTATTTGCGGGATAGGGGACAACAGCCCGAGTGAACGCCTACTGAGGGAGAGCATAAGAGAGCATTTTACGCTGACGGAAGGCAGTCCAGATGTGCCTGCAGCGGAACTAAAACCAAAAACACAAGCAAAAGAGCTTTGTTGAAAACACCGCTGTGTAGAACACCGTGAGACGAACAAGCCGCAGCATCGACAATGAACAACCCTTCCAACCGAAGACCGACTGGCGAAGACCGCAACGGAACTCGGAAACAGCCGCGACGCGCAGGCAAGGTGCAGGAGATAGATGCGGGAGAAAGAAATCACAAGCCCAAGGCGTGCATTTACCGAAGAATAAGGCCACCGAATGTGGGGGTTTGCGCGGACACTTCCAGAAAGTGTGCCACAGAAGGCAACCGAAAGTGGACGCCGTCAACGAAACCGGAAAATTTCTTGAGGATTGGGCACAGCGAACCTGCGAGAATTTCCAATAAGCAGCCAAAAACAAAGTTTTCGTACGGTTCAACAACCAGTAAAAACTCAATCAGTCAGAACGCGAGGTTACCAGTCACGGAGAGCACTACAATCTACAAATCACTCCCTGGCTAATCTCCAGTGTGTGATTCTGGCGACGAATTTTTCCACCGCAGACCAACGTAAACGGTGTGGGTTTGAAATCAAGTGGATCTTCAAGCGAACGTTCACACGACGGGCCTAAACAAAGACTTGGCCCATTGAGCCGGGGTTACCAATTGAGATAGGAATCACTGAAGCGTCCATAGCAGCAGCGTTGCTTAAGGGTGTTATTGGATTTCTGTTAGTCGTATTTTGTACAAGTTGGTGTCAACCCGCGCATTGTTAAATACGCTTGAAAAAGTCCCGCGGGGACCGAAAATTACGATTTCAATGAATTTTGTACTACAAAACGTTCAACTATGCTTCTTTATTTGGAAAAGTCTATATTTTTTATATTTAACTGTAGTACACGTGGAACACTCGAATTATATATATATATTCATTAGTATAGTAAGATGGACCAATTGATCTCAAAATCTAATGTGCTCGCCCCACTTTCAAATAAGGGACTTATCAATCAAAGCAGATACTAACGGCCATAACACAATCCAACAGCCTGGAATCTCATGAGGAGACAAGGTAAATGTTGTTAACATTTTCGCATCACTCTGACCGAAGATGAACGGGATGTTGGATTTAGGACTTTCCCCCTTCTGTCCCCTCTTGCTAAACCTCGACCCAGTGGAACTCTTTCGTATATTCCCAGTTTCCACCGCCATGTTACGATGAAAGCATTACTTCATGTCTGATGACGACAGTTTCCGTGAGTGCTCCCAACGCAGACCAGCAGCAACAGGAAATCAGTGAGAAGTCGACTTTGGTCCCAACACCAAGACACAGAAAAAATCCCTAACATCTTGCATTTACCGAATTCTGTCCCAATCTCATTTGGACGAATTCCCTCACTCCACCTCAATTGCAGCTTCTCCAGGAACAGACAACCTGACAAGAGGCCAACGCGGGGCATTGAAGCTACTCCAAACAGAACACTGCGATCACCATCAAGCCCTCTGACAAGGGATGAGCGTTGTTGTCCTGAACACTGAGGATTACATTGAGAAGCTGAACGCCAATTCACGAGAGACGTTCTACCAAGGTGCACTGAGGATCCGATACAAGCATTTCGAAATGAACTTTTGAACATTTTGGATTCGTTTGATCCTGCTCCATCACATAAGATTTTGCCATTTTTACCTAAGTCTCCAACACCTGGAATGTTCTTCATACTCTACCCCCAAGATTCACAAGTTAGCGTCGCTTGTTGCCAAGAAATAAGGCCCAGGTATCAGTTTCGATAGCTCCGATATTGAGAATGTTATTGAGCATGCTAGGCGTTTAGATATCGCCCCACCAGGCGCCCTATAGTCAGTGCTGTTGGGTACGCTGACTGAGCACTTAATCAGTTTAAAAAATCGACTCTTTTTGACAGCCCCTTATGGACCTTATTATTCCCAGCTACACCCGGATACTACCATTTCCTCCTGCGTAAGCTTGAATAGATACCTGATCTCCCAGATCTTCCATAGTCCTCGTCACCATGGACGTTTCTGCCCTTTACACGAATATCCGCCCCAACGAGGCCGTCCCCGGGCATGTCAGTGATTACTACGTGAGGTCCACCCTAGTTCTCTGTGTAAGCGAAAATTGCCACTTTTATTGAGTTTGTCCCTGAAAACACAATAATTTTTATTTTAACGGCAACCCATTCCGTGCAGGCTAATGGCCCGCCATGGGTTACTAAGATGACGCCTGCTTACTGCTAACATATTTATGGATAAATTGTAGCATCGGATCTTAGATGCAGTGGTTTTGAAACCTGTATTTTACAACACTCGCTATCTGAGGATTGTTCATGATATGGAACGCCTGGTCATGAATCTCTATGTGTTCTTTGACTTTGTGACACTTTTTCACCAGGTATTAAATTCATGCATGAATGCTCCACCACAGTGTTATAACCATTCCTGATGTCAAGTATTGTTCAGGATACTTCCCTATCTACGTCAATCTATTCTAAACCGACTGATGCTCATACTTTTAGGGTTGGCAGTTGCCACCCCTTGCATCTCAGAGATTCACTTGTGTATGTCAGCTAATCGCCTCATGCCATTTGTTCTGATGACTCAGATTACCATTCCCAGGTAACGGCCCTTTGCTGGCCACTCCGAAGGACGGGGACACCCGCTCTCAGTGGTAACTAGACAACTTAACAAAATGTCAAAAATCGAACAAACTACCCTTCTCACCTATAAAAGATAAGAAAGGCTTACCTCCCGCGTCCCTCTAGTCACCACGTATGATCCTAAAATCAAGGGACTGTCCAGGATAATAAGGATTCTTGGCGCGTCCTTAGGCAAGATCCCCAGTCTTGTGATGAATTTTTTTCTGCCACCTATATATGCTAACCAACCACCCCCTAACCTCACGTCCTCTGGTTCATAATAGATTTAACCTACAGAAGAGAAGAGTGGGAAATATCCCGTGCGGCAAGCCAAGGTGTCCGGGTGTGCCAGCATATGTTGATTGACAAGGAAATTTCCCTACCAGCAGGCACTATTAAGCCGGGTAAGATATCGATTTGTGATTTTTTTCCATCACATAACGTCGTGTACCTCCTGATGTGCTCTAAGTGTCCCCATAGCTTGTAATGTAGGGGTGGAAACCTCCCTAACTTCCGACTTTGTTTTTAATAACCATAAAGGCATCCGAGATAACCCGTGTGGCTCCCAGTTCGCCCATTTTTAACAGTGCGGACATTCTGTGTTTTGATGATCTTAATTTGGCCATTATATCGGGTATTTCAATCCCCAGAACAAGAAAACATTGCTGAAGTAAACTTGATCCTTAATTGAACGCGCCGCCCGTGGCCCAACAAGATTTGGGCATTCGTGTTCAGATCAATGTTTTTTCTCCGATGACCTACCTGCATCTTACCAGACTTTTGTTCGCCATAACGAAAAGCGCGCCTGCATTATTTTCCTTCTTGTGCGTATTACCAGTCTGTTACTTATTCTTTCAACCTCACGCGCCCATATATCACCCGTACTTTATTATGGTCGCGTATATAAGTGTACTACACGCGCGTCGATTTATTTGTGCGTCTTCATTTCAATCTCTTTTTATACCGCTTTGAGTATCCAGCCATCACTACAATTGACTTAACATCTCCCAATGGTTTCGATTGTTTTCGCACACATAGCAACGCTTACGTTGATTACGGTCTCAGGAGTGGTTTTTTGTATGATTTTCTAGTTTTCAATGGATGATAAATTAAGTGTTCACTCATTGTACAGTTGGCAAAGTGACCATAGTCTCGCAATATCCTGTTGTTCTACTTCGCTATTAATACATCGTTTAATTGCGAAAAAGCACAAACTACTGTTTTCTTCTATTGAAGGATTTTATATTAGCAATTTGAACATTCAACACGCGGATCTTACACATATTTATATATATATAGATATATTATTATAACTTCACATCATTTGTAAAGAGGGTGGGTAGCAGTACAATCCCCCACTTCTTCTCAACCCCCTCTCCCCATTGTCAAAGGCTGGCGCCGCTCGCCCCAGCACTGAGACCGTGGCTTAACTGATGGAAATAACGATAGACCTTCTCAGAATGTCCTGGACACGTTTTGGGCAATAAATATGTCTGGAGTCAGACTTCTAGGAACTTGTATAATGCTTCTTGCCAACAAATACCCCACCACAGTTTGGGCTCAATTGGCGTCTCAGTTTGGACGTGCAAATGCGAAGAAGATAAACGAATTCATATCAAAAGCTTGGAAACGGATGGTGCGGCGACCCTCCTACGGATTGTGTGGGGCCCGATACCAAATGTACATTGCAAGCGACAACACCACAGCCGGACTATGAAATAATTGATGCACTTTGTGCGACCAATTTTCCCTTCCCTCCCCCACCCCCCTCCCGTTCCGCCCCTGGTCGGCGGTGTGTCATGAACATTGCTTGTAAATGGAAATGAATCATAATGACACAAAAGGCATTGGAGAAAGCTATCTGCATGGGCGCTGATTCATCTACCCTATACCGACAACATGCCAGAGCTTGAATGTTTGGGAATCACCCAACATAATGTAGTAGGTGGTTTGGCATGGTGTGTCCCGGTCAATTGCTTACAATTTTTGCATAACAACTGTTCCAAACCATGTGATGTTGTATCGGATATGTGTCTCTCTTATTTCCCCAAATTGGTAATTTCTACACTCAAGTCCAATTAAATTAATATTTATGGCCATGATTTTTTCGTAGAATTATACAGACTATACATTCACTTTTAAAATCAGCCTCTTTCTACCATGTGGACCTCTTCTACGGGGCTATAACTGAAGGAAAAAAAAAAAAACAAAAAAATGACTATTAAAGGTTGCAGCTGTGAACCACTGATCTTAATGCAGTAAAGTTCTGAAATATGATCACTAGTAATCTGTTAATCCAACATCACAGTTCCTGAAGGAAGAGTTTTCTTCTTTACCTCCTCTCGTATAGACTGAAATCTGTCATTGGGCAGTCGGAAAACTGCTTGATGACTTCAACGCCGACTCATCAGTCAAATCGACGGGAAGGCAATCAGAATCTGGAATGTGAAACCTCATTATACAATGACATTTCCGATAACAACTCCAATGAGCAATCACAACTAACTATTAGTAGCCCCTAGTAAGGTCAATCTCAAACATCTGGGACTAGCAGTCATCATTAACCGGGTAGAATTGTCACATTCATAGCACAGTTGTAACCATATACTGGTAGAAGTTACTTCATGACTCCAAATACTTGTATCAGTGTACAATCCTTGAACTATCACGTCATCCATTAAACCGGGAGTTGTAATCCTTATCTGATAGAAGTTCAGGTCTGACTCCAAATACTTGTAATAAGTGTACAATCATGGAACTAGTCAAGGCCTCATTAACCTGGAGAAATGTGTACATTCATAGCAAGTTGTAATCCTTATACGGGAGAAGTTCTAAGCTCATGACTCCAAATACTCGTATAAGTGTACATTCTGACCTAGCTCATCATTCCCTTGGTAAGAAGTGTACATTCATAGCACATTGTGTAATCCCTTATACGTAGAAGTTCAAGGTCATGACTCCAAATACTCGTACAAGTGTACATATCATGGAGACTGCAGTTCATCTTAACCTCGTATAAGTGTACAATTCATAGCAGAGTTGTTATCTCTACACTGGTAGCAGTGTAAGGGTCTGGCACCAAATACTCGTATACGCTTCCATATTCTTAATACCCCTTTTCTGTCTTATTTTCAGAGTCTCATCGACCAAAAATTCAATTTGAATGTAAGATTCTTCTAATATACATCAAAGGAAGAATAGATTCACACTTTCTTCCTCACTTCTTCCACTACAAAATACTGCAATGACAGTTTACGAATCGATCATTCAACCTGATAACAGGACCAGTATCCGGACTCTCATTGCCCAGTGCAGACTCACTTTTCACCGGCATGTGGTCCCTGCTAGTTTCAAGAAGCCACTTTGAAGCGCCAAGCATCTACTTCTTTGACACCTATGAGAGGAAAAGCAGATTATCATAATGTTACAGCTAAAGTTCATGGATTATTTCTCTCAATGCCATAGGCGACTCCAGTCGACATCCCATATCCCCTGTGGCGCGTCTAGGGCAACCTTTATTGATATCAGCATTTTGGGCAGAAATTATTAATTGTGTAACTGGACAGGAATACATTTTTCAACTTCAGAGTAAATACACATAAAAGTGGCAACGCAACCCATCATGTGTCAAAGGGTTGGGAGGAAGAGTAGAGAGAGAGTATGTACTCTGAATTTATGATGGATTGCATCTTCTTCACAAAAATTGTTTCAGGAAACTAACTTCCAAAGTGGCTTGTATCTAGAAAATAGAAGGTGCTGGGAAGCACCGATGTGGGAAACATGATAACATTGAAAGGATAAAAGACAGTGAAGTAGCAGAACAAGTGCATTATATGGCCTCAGATTCTTCTGACTGGGAATTTACCTCAATCCAGGGGGCTTCATTTCTCATGATGTTGGGGGGAAGCGTTCCGTAACGCCAATAACCTACCCCAAAAATTCCTACATGTCCTCCCATCCTTTGAAGTTCATATGCCTTTAAAGTTTTCTCTATTAATCTCAAAAATTGTCCAATGAAAGGAACAAGCACTGAGTGGGCAAAATTATGCATCACATTAAATTGATTCTTTGGAATACCTTCCCCATAGCGCATTTAACGTCCCTATGAGTGGCTGATATTCATGTCCTTTAACCTAATCATCCGGTTTAATCCCTACTGAAAATCCATCCCCTTCACAAAATTGAAATCTACGGTTCAGACAGCAGACAGCCAAGTAATCTATCAAAGAACCCTGGCCAAATTGATCGTGGATGAACACAGCGATAAATCACCTCTTACTAAATAGTGCTCAGATGATATCGAGGCAGGGGTGCAGCCAATCACAACCTGCTCCCTGGATCGCCATTTTACATTCCCATCACAAAGGACGCGTCAGTGAAATCAGGACCCAACCACTTTATCAGAACTTAGGAGGAGCAGAGTTCAAGTTCAACCTAAATTGTCACAGCCCAATGACGAGAACTATTGCAAATATCCATGACAACCCCAGTAACCAGAAAGTTACTGGCATTACAGTGAAAACCAAGACCTCGCATTGCAACGCAAGCAGTACAGCAACAGGGAAAAAAAAACGTCTGTGATGACTGGAAGTCGAACCCGTAAGTTGCTCGCAGAGTGTCACTGATACCACTCTGCCATCTCACCCTTCAAAAGGCCATTGAACAATCGGATTCCTAAACTCCAACTCTAGCAATAAATTGAAGCTCTTTTAGAGACACTTACATGAGCCCTCATTCTATTGTTTACCCCACAAGTGATCCTAAAACATTCCTCAATGAAATGATCTGAGGGATATAAACAAGGTCTCACCTAGAAAAAAAGGACATTGTGATTCAATCTCATCTGCAATAATATGTGAACTTTCATTAAGCCTCCACCCCAGTAACTTAGCTCCAATATTAGTCAACCACTGAGCAACTGAAAAGCTGGAATCCTCCCATACACAGGGACCTGGGCCAGATGATACCTGATGGTTGTCTGATCTGAGCGGTGCTGCCAGGGCCAAGCACCGAGCCCCGTCATAATAAATTGGGGGATCGTTATTGTGTAAGTACCATGTGACCTTGTGAACATTCCTGTATGACCCCCCAAAAAGGAAAGGCTTATTATAATGTCTGAAGTCTCTAGTGGGTTGAAGTGCTTTCACACCCAATGGTCCAAGCCTTGATGAAAGTGTCAGAGTATTTTTACTTCTGCTAGCAAATACGAACAATGTGTTCTCCCCACAGAAAGCGTTTGCCGCTCTAAAAATGTCCACAAGCAAAACAAGAAAATAAATGGGCCAAAGCATATGCAATGGAACACAACAAATATAATAATAATAATATTTGTTATTATATAGCGCTTTTTCTACGTGAAGACAGCTCAAAGCGCTTCACAGATATTACCCCGATCATCAGTGACTTGTAATCCCATACTTACAGCATGCACCTCTGGCTTGTACTCTCCAGACGCACTATTCAGTACGTCACTTTTCGTGTCCCCCGGGGACTCCAAATAGGGCTGACACATACAGCGCTCGCTACCTTCACAAGTCACCTCACAGGGGGCTACCCAATTTTAACACGTGGGTGGCGTGGGCATTCGAGGAGACATTGCCTTGCCAACAGCACGCGAAAAAATCCTTGGCTAACAAAAGGGCTCCGAATCGCAATCAATGGTTTGCAGTCTGGAGCCTCTACCGACTGGAGCTAATCCGCCTCCCTTGTGTAAGTCTCTAGTGGGTTGAAGTGCTTTCAAACCCAATGTTTCACGCCTTGATGAGTGTCCCAGTATTTTTATTTTCTTCTGCTAAGCAATCGAACAATATTCTCTCCTTCCACAGAAGCCTTGCCTCTCTCAAAAATGTCATAACCAACAAAGCAAAATAAATGGGCCAACAATGTGCCAAACTTGGCAACCCATTTCAAGACGCTATGCTCTGCTCACTCCCAGTGGCGAAACCTACGAGCATTAGCCTCGTTTTCAATGAGGGTATTAATTCATTCAGCTTGCAGTCTGGAAGCACCTCTAGACTGTTCAAGGGTTGTGTGCCATTTGGTCATCACCAATTAGTGGAATTTTCTGGAGATTCCATTCTACTCCATCATATTAATCTATGCCTTCTTCTAGTCACATAGATCACTGCAGCTCTTGCAATAAATCCGGTCCTGATATTTCAAAATAACATCGCAAATCTCTGCTGCCAGATTGTTACTGGCATATCTTGCCTAAACAACCCTGACTCACTATCGATCCTGTTCTCCCTACACTGGTTGACGTGTACCATAATCTTTGTGAATATCTGCCTTGTTTACAGATACTCTCTGGAAATGTCCCTGCTGGCCTAAAGGCAGGATTGCCCACTATTATCCTATCCCCACACAAACATGCAAAATTCTCAACTACCACGTGTAGAGGAGAAATTTGGCAAAAATGCTTCCAACTATTGTAGGCCAAACTTTTGAATTCACTCACACTGGGAATTCGCAGTATTGAAATTTTCTCAAAATTCAAATTTGAGTTAAAGTTTTGAGTCTGTGAGAGCAAATTGCTGTAGTCGGTTGGTAAGTGTTTAAAGTTTACTTGTCGTAAGGAGGAGACAGCAAGAACTCCCTGCATGGTGTGGAATATTTTAACCAAAAATAATACGAATAAGACTGTTACTTACTACTCAACTTTTTATTATTCAATATGAATTCATTGACTTCTCTGCATACTGTATCAACTTTGAAGGTCAATAACTCCACGAAGGAACATTGTATTGAAATAGGTTTGGACCCGTAGATATAGTTTTCCGTTCCCCACAAAATTCTGTTTGATGAACCATTTTGCAGTTGTCTATTGTGGGGGAGGGAGGGGCAGGATAAGGCCCACTCATGAGACACATGGTGAGCTTACTCTTAGGTATTTAACCTACTAATGTATCTAATGTAGCCTACAGTTGAAGCCTATTTGAAACCAACTCGCTAAAGAATGACATCTCCGTCAACAGTTGGAAAGACAAAGACATGCGCTGGCCAAGAGGCGATTAATTGCAGGGCCGGAAGATGACTGGTGGGCTTTTGAAGTCAAAGGAATTGCCTCCCTACAATAAACATTATTTTGGAAATCTACAAAATGTCAAATGAAACATAGTTCTGAACGCATGTCAAAGAAATGCAACTGTTAGTCCACTTAGTCCCTTTAAGAAATAGCGAAGTGGCAACGTCAATATTTGGCACATCACAGACGAAAACTTGTCTCAATAGTCCAATTCAATCTGATTGTAGTCTTGTGTTAAGAACGATGATACTTGATATCCCCGATTGCCTGCTGGCTTTATGTACACCACTCCACTCGCGAATTTATGCAGTGCGCCTCTAATGTTTGTGTTTGTAATCTGTCTCATCGTCTTGTCCAATTGGCAATCTCCTTCCAATATTGGAGGGAGAGGGAGCCAATCGGCAACACTGATAGGAACACACCCCCGCTCCGATTATTCAAATATGTCCGTGAATGGTTGGTCTGTCAGTCGCTGTTTACCAACCCGTCGTGACATCGAGGATTGCTGTTCATAGTTTGAACAATTCAAACATGATTCTTCTCACATGACCACGCCCATATTTCTGTAATTTGGACAAGACGATTTTTTTCAGCCACGTCGGGCTGCATATTTTGTTGTGTATACAGATAAGAACAATCCAGCTTCAAGAAAGCGCTAAAACAATAATCGTCTCAACGCAAGACTATACTGATCGTGGTATGGGGTCGTTATATGGAAGTGTTTCAATATACCATGGGATGTTCTTTCGTTGTGACGTCATGTTCGCAGTGCTGCCCATTTTTTTTATTTGAATCACCACAGAATCACAGATGAAAAGAAGACATTTTAAAATGATACAATGAACCAAAAAGCCAAAAGGCTCAGTGATTCCTCCATGAGCCTACCATTCATGTACTCATCTTGAGAAGCATACCCACCAGGCAAGTCTGAGAAGGATCCCATGAGACAAAAGTGCCCAAAACACCAAACTGACCCCCTGTTCCCAAAACACAAAATTTAAAATTTTTAATAAATTATTTGTTTTTGACAAAAATTGACACCCTACTTATACAAAAATAAAAGGTGTTAATGTACTCACCATGTGGAACACACCCACCAAGTTTCAACTACCATTGGCCAAGCATGGACTCGATTTAGCTGGATTACAAGGTCAAATTACCAAAAATACCAGAATTTTACAAGTTTCCCCCCCACTTCCTTCCATAAATTAACCCCCAACTCAAACTTTAATAAATAGTGCTTGTGAACTCATCATGGGAAACACACCCACCAAGCTTTTAACTTGATTGGAATAGTTCATTTGGTGTTAAAATTTGAATGCTGCCTCTCTCAGTGACTAGGTGTTTGCTGAGTGTTTTCGGTGGGGTAGAGGAGGGGTGGTGTGGGTTTTGAATGTTTTGCTGTGTGTTACTGATTGTGCAATTGTTGTATGTGGGACCACATTGAAAATGGGCCATCTTTTAGCATGATGGGTTCGCATCCTGTTCGTCCCTCTTGTTGGTCACTATGTATTTATCTGTTTTTATTCTCACTTTGAACATGTGGAGAATTAGTTAACGAAACGAACAAGAATGACAATGCACTTTACCTATCCATGCATACCACTTACCTCGGATTCTATCCTGAGTTGGTAGTTCAAGTAGTAGGCATGAAAGTGCAGGTGGTTTACGGACGCAGGGCACAGAGACCATTCCCACCCTAACCCTGAAACTCCTGAAAACAAAGGTAAAAGATATAATATAGCTGCTGATCTATACCTTGCACTAACTATGACACACTAGCCCCATGTTTCATTGAGTCATATATCCATTGCCTAATTAAGTCAAATTCACAGACGGTACATTTCATCACCCAACTGACCTACATATCTTGTATTCTGGCTGCGCTTCCCTTTGTATCTTCCAGGGTTTTCCACTCAACCAGGGTTTGCAATATAGAGATGAATTTGAGGCTGTGGCTAGTGGCATTCTACAAGTTAGGGAGAGCAACTCCACATATAATTTGTGATGTGACAATACAACTGTGGCAGTAGCCTTCTGGCACATACCAGGATACCACAGTGCCATGATTTAAAATCACAAACATCACAGTATTCTGTCAAGAATACGGGCATTCCTTCAATTGCACTTGCCTCCATTCACAGATCAGGAGATTAACTACATGTAACAATAGCAAAATATCACCAATTGACATCACAAAGTGGTAAAATCAGCTAAACCCTACTACAGAAGCTCAATGAACACACACTGTCTTGACATTGCATTATGGACTTTTCCGATTCAATCATTGTTGTCTCGATCATTCCCTTGTCATCAGGACAGGAAGACCCAATGGTGAAATTATATCTGGATAGTTAGAATAAGCATGTTACTCCTTTAGTTGTGAACAAATAACGTTCATAAGCCACTGTGCGTGGTTCACGCACTGGTATATGGGCAAATTTCAGACAGGGGATAAAGCATGCCAAAGTATTCCCTGTTGCTAGTTAAAAGAGAAGACTTAAAGGAAGAACAAAAACCATTATAACAACTAAGAGACATTGTACATTGTGTACATGAATTCTCATAAAATCTCTCTTTCTTACTTAGAAACTACCATTATGCAACACTGAATGAAAAATAGAATCAGGGGGAACAGACAAATAGGAGACCTCATACATCTCCATCATTTCAAAATTGGGGGGGAGCGAGCACATATGAAAAAATACATGTGGCATTACATAGGAAGAGTTGTTTACCTTTTGGAGCTGAGTAGTAACATCTCAATTGCGACTTCTAGTGCCTCAAGCGTGAGTGCCTGTGGAAGGCAGGCATTGAGTCGGGGACTAGAAGTATACTACAGTACTCTAGTGGGACTGAAGTTGATGATGATGAAATTGTTGCGCCCTCTGTTGCCACTTTGCCCTTGCGTAGCTCCATCAAAATCTAGGAGAGAATCTAATATAATAAGAATGGATTATAAAATGCACACTTGGCAATGATAACTATTTCCCAGGAACAGCATTTTTTAATTCTTCATGAGTGAGTTGTAAATAATAGGTTCCCCCTTTCACAAATGTTGTGAATCTGAGTTGAGGAAAGATATAATTGAAAAGGCCAGGCAAATCCTAATTGCATTTTTTATACTAATAACAAAGATGTTTTGTGAATGGTTTCATTCAAACCAGGCCACTTTTAATATCAATACTAAAAATTCATGTTTCTTCTCACGCTCACAACAAACATGTTGATACTGAAAACAAAGACATGCCCAACTAACATCTATATTATATATATCATAAATTCATAAAAAATTCAGTAGTCATAACAAGGAATCAAGCTAAAAATTGAACAAACAAATGGGGAGATGGAGTGTTTGTTTCGCACTTTGCAAAATGACCGTATATGGGACATGTGAGAAAAATATAGATGCATAGAGAAGAACCATGATGACTGGAAAGCAAGATGGAACATCATCATTGGTATTGTTGTTTTTAGAGAATGGAATTTGTGGCATAGATCGCTCTTGCAACATGTTGGGGATACTGTGGAACTTGTTTGACATTGCCTGACATTCAGTGCATATTGTTCATCTGCAAAAAGTGTTGCAAGAATTTGGTATTCAGCCAATCAGAAGGATCCATGGAAAGTTCAGTGATAAATAGCTCAGATACACATGGGTCACTGCATTTGCGACAGAAGAAAATCTGGGCACTCAAAGAAGTTTGCCACTTGTTAGGCTTAGGTAGAAACATCACTGTCTGTGACTTGTGCAAACAGAGGGACCCCCACCACCCATCCCCGCCAAACAGAGTCCAGATGGATCGTAGCTCACAGATTGATTCATCAGTAGGAAATGTTATTTGAAGTTCACTTCAGTTTAGTTGATTATACTATAGCATCTGGTTCCTGGAACACTTCGCAACTATCAAAGGCATATGAGTATGAAAATTGCAGCAATTAATTATTGTGAGCTATGTCGAGACATGGAACTGAATGAATGGATGAAATGTTGTTGTATTTTGTTTTTGCGGGCACATATCAGAGATGGACTTGCAAACAAAGTATCTACTAGAGAGTATCCCAGGGAAAAAAAAATGAAAAATGTTCGAGAGGAATAGAGGATGCTTCAACTGGTATAATGACAGGCATTTACAATACATACAAAAAACCATATGCCCTCCCTGTCTCGTGTGTATGTGTTAGGGATACAAAGTGGTATTGTTTGCATGGGTTAGCCTTGCATTTTTATTTGGCTTTCATCAGGATACAAAATTTGAATGCATACACACTTCCAGTGGCCAAGAGCTAAACGCTATTTGGAATGAATATAACAAATACCTACCTCACCAGATTTCACTTTGTGAAGTGATGAGTGTGATCGGATTGAAGGGTTGGGCTACACTCTTCATTTCCTGTGGCTGTCGTCTATGTGTTGCCCTCTTTGTATTCAGCTGGCAAGTAGCAAACAACAATCTTGAATATTATCAAAGGTTGTTGTATATAAATTACAAAAAATTAGAAACAAATTAAAATTATTGTCAACTCAAGTTCAAAACAGTTCACATAAGACTGGCAAAACCATCTGAAGAACTGGCTTTTTGTACAAGTCGTGGAAATCCCCCATCATACTAGCTTGAACCATGGTTAAGAGGAGGATGGGAGGGGGGGGGGGCAGCTCAGGGCTGCTCCCATTCATTTGAGGGCAGGAGTCACAAGCCTGAGGTCCCTGGTGCAAACCCCGGGTGTCTTCACAGACACAACTTTCACCCCGCCTCTTTTCTTGTGTGGGTAAGTGGCACCTGCACAAGTGAAGCTACACTCCCATCTGTCGAATGGGGACGTTTAAGTTCGATACTCGAGAGCAGGAATTCTCACCCCTGCTTGTTATGTTCTGGGTAATCAGGGCAATATCGAAGAAGAATAGGCGAAATTGCCGGTTGTCCTTTCACACCCAAAACTGGGCGCTCTACAATTTCCGACTAAGGGTTTCATTAGTCAGCTGAAGCATTCCTTCGGTGGAAAGCGTCAACACAAGGCACATAAGTAAGTCAGAAGGATTTTTTAGGGGGCGATGACTCTTATTTCAGGCAACTCTTCAGTGTACCTCCACACCACTGACTGAACAATGAAAGCGCTTGTAAACCTACATGCACTAGTCATTGAGGGTAGAATTGGGGGTTGATATAATGGCTCAAAATATGGGGCCCTTGAACCAAGGTTTCTGAGAAAAACAAAAATTTTCCTCAGGCTACTTCAATTTTATCTCACTACAGATTCAATATTGCAACACACCGGACAAACCTCTGCTATACAAACAAACTTGTATACTGTCACCTAAAACCTGTAATAATATCTGATTTGAGGACTTTGTATGACATGCCCATGTTAAAGCAACTCCGTTGTTTACTCAGGTGTGGTTGCAGTCTCATCCAAGTCGTGTTGTTATCCATCAGAGTACCTTGATAAGCCCAAGCATACCTATGCCAGTTGTGAAGCCTCTTGACTATGCCACTGACAGAACCCTTATTAACAATAGAGCACTATAGTGACAGTTGTGGGCAACGTGATTCATTATTTGGAAAAAACAAAAATGTTCTGTTTGACAGCCCCTCTAGTTCAAGCTCACATTATTTTGGTTCTTTCTTCTTTCTTTTTTTGGAAGGGGGGTGGGGGGGGGGGGGCTCTGTGATGTATTCTGGCCTGGATGATGTTCCTACCAGATGCAATCAAGTTGTGTCGCAATTATTGTATTGTTTATGCAAACACAACTGAACTAACATAATGTTTTTGTCAAACACCAGACAGATTGAGAAGTATCACTGCCCAGCAGCGATATTTTCTGTCTGCAGAAATGGCGGCAGTACTATAGAGCCATGAGGGTCAGGCCATGCAGATCACTGATTATTGCAACACTTGGTTAATATGAGGACAAAACATAGCTGAACGTGCATTTAATGTGCACAACATAATATAACGGAGCACCAACTTCCAAGTTCCACTAACAATAGCATAAATAGCGCAGGCTAATGCCCTCTCCAGTTGATATTTTCTGCAAACAGCTCCATAATCTGATCAGAGGAAAAGTATGGAGTTCCCACTATGTCAAGCTAAAACAAGCAACATGGATTTAATATGAAGAGTACTTGAGGGTTTATGCATTTCGAACAGCTCAACGAATTTATGCCATCATTCATGTTTGTTTTTAGTAACCCCAATTACCAGCACTAATTGAAGTCTTATCTTTAAATGACAAAATACTTCTGAGCTGATTTTAAGACATGGGGGTGAATTGGTTTATGATTATTGGAAGATGTGAAATTTTCCGAGTGAATGTGAGTCCAATGATCATTGATTCATGAGTGTTACACCGGTTGTCAAGTCGCAGATCGGTGGGCCAAAAATGGCCTCTTTAGATATTCTGACCATATTAGAGACAGAATCGACCCCATGTGGGTTATGCAGCATCTCAAAGATAACAGTACTTCCTCATCTCCAAACCCCCATGTCAAGCAGCAGGGGTTCACGGTAAGTGGGGACTAGAGGATATTAGGTCCCTGAAATTGCTCAATAACCCCTGGTCCCTATGAAATTACATAGACCGGGCAATTTTCGGGGGCAAAGAGCCCTTCAGCTTATCACACTGAAGTAACAGATGCAGCCTGCACTATTTTAAAGTTTCGAGAGCAAATAACTGACACTGTAGTGAATGTGATAATGAAGTGAGCAGGTTTTATAGACTATGGGGTCGACTTAATAACCATTGAAGCCACCCAATTCCTCAATGCAAAAGACGAGAAGGTATGCCTAGGTTCATCAAAAATAACCGCTGGTTTATGGACCAAATACACAAACTGCGCAGGAGATTTTTTTGAAAAGTAACCCTGGTTTCGGTCCCTACATTTGACCCCTGCAAGACAGGTTATTTCCCATGGAGTACCCCCACGGTTAGAGTGCCGCAACTATGGATTTGACCACCTTTACCTACTGTTGCAACGAACCCATAGTCCCAGGGAGAAGCCTGGTGGCATACCCCTTTCGAGGTCATATCGAAAATGGCCGCTTTTTGGCTTTGGTCCCAGGTTCTCTGAAAGGTCGTGTCAAACTGAAGTAGTGGACAAGAGACGGGATGATAATGAACTATTAATTCAATGTAAAAGCTTCAGGGACTGGGGCTACTGTTCATATTATATAGCTTCCCGGTACTGTAAATTGGTGTACATGGAGATGAAGGTGAAGGTCAAAGGCAATTACGGAGTGTGTTCACTTTACGGTTTTTACATAACCTATGGGTGGAGACTGTCATTCTTATAGTGGTGTTTACTCATCTAGTCACTGCCTCTAAGTACCCCTTATCAACCTGCCTCTTAATTACCCCTTTCAACCTGGCACTGCAATTATGCATATAAGACATCTGGCAATTTCCAGCGTACTGAGTCTGGCAAACAACATCGGCCTTCTCAATTTTGCCCAGACAAGGTCTGCTGGTCGAGCAATTTGGCTCCGAAAAAAATCTCAAATTTCAAGCTTAACTTTAAAATTGAGCTAAACCAACTTCGTCAAATTTTTTTGATGGCAGGCTTGCAGCTTTTGAAGTGTATCTTCCCAATCTTGGGATGATGGTGGATTTGTCTCTCTCTCTTTTGATCTCTGCATCCCATGAGGCCACATTACATATTCATTCCACTAGAAGCTCATGCCTTGGATAACGCACCGCTGTGTTTTCAACTAACTTGATTTGCATCCTAACGAGAGCACAGCAAAATTGGGCTATATCGAAAGAATTATTCTCTTACAATAAAGCAGGAATACAATGCAGTGCATTTTCACATGTTGTGCTAGGTGCATTTATCACATGTCATGTGGTAGGTTATGCGACTCTCTTCTGCATGCTCCCGTGTTTGTAATCCCAGAGTGTGATACTATAAGAATGAAGATGGTGAAGCTAAACGTGTCAGTCTAACCTGACGTTCATAAACTCTCTGTCACAGAATTTGTGCAGTGCATACAGGCAAGATCGAGAAACACCCATCGTGCAATAAAAAAAATTCAATTTCACTTTGAAAATATTTAGTTAATAAGAGAGAATTGGTAGTGTTGATGGTTATTTTGTTGAGAGAAAGACACAGAACTCCTGCGAATGTTGAGATAGTTTATACAATGAAACAAGGGAATACGTAGGTAACATAATTATCTGTGTTGTTTCAACTGTTACATCATGACGTTATTGTACAATAAGGATCTCCCTTATTTCAGGAATAAGGACCGAATTTGGAGGCCAGAAAATCCAACACAGGAACATCTTATTAAAGATGGGGTTAGGCCTAGATATAGTGTTCAGGTTTTGCCCGCAGTTGTCCTTCATAGTAGGACTGATCAGGCTTACATCTGAAGGACACTATCCAAAGCAGTTTTTTCTAATCAGATGGCAATAAGTCAGTCCATGAGTCAATTGGGCATCAGCTCTACAGAAGTTAGAGGACATGCCAGGATCTGGTAAAACAAACCTTGATGTCATTCTCTTCTCCCCATACAACAGGAGAACAAGGTCTTGGGGGTCATGGGAAAGCGGCGCTGTCCTCCACCTGCCCAAGAAAATAAAAAGAAAATGCTACATGAATGTCCCGATAGCTGGCTGGAAAGGTGGTATTAATATTCTGACACCAAAATACCAATGCAGTAACTCTTTTTCTTTCACTGCATGTCCACAAATCAAACAGACAGAGTCACCAGAGTCTTCATTAAGTACCATGATTTGTGCATATTTGGCACTTTATTTGTCAGATATTGTTGAATCAGGAGTCCCAATAGAAAATTATAATTAGAAAATATGAACAGATACAAGGGCCTTTTTTCCAAATTTAAAACATGTCAAATAGGAGAGTTGAAATTCCTGAGACGGTATCGAGGGTTTCTCTCCTAGTATGTTGTTGAATCAGTTTCAATTGAGCAACAAAAGCCCCAGCATTCTTTTTTTCTAGAGAATAGGTAGGGGAGAAATACATTAGATCTTAATTTAATCTTCCCACGTACTGATCTTTGGTTAACAATGAGTCCAGTATGTAAACATAAACATTGGGTATTGCCCAACACATAAAATATTGCTCCATCATATTGAGTACCTGTATCCTCCCCCTTTGGATACGCTACATTCGGTATTCAATACATTTATTACTAAACTGTAAATAGATACTTCCGCATTTTCAACATCCATTCATAGTTCAGTCTCACTTGAGAAAACTATAAGGCTTAATAAAGAGGATGACTCTTAAATATCGGAAATTAGAACTGACCACACACAGTAGGCCTACATTGTTGTGTTAGCAACAAAACATAGTAGCCTATGGAAATCTTTGCATGCTCACAAACGTTACATGTAATCTTGGATAAGTGGCACAGTTCAATTCTCGCAGTAGCCTATGGGCCGGCGTGAGCTACGTATCAACAGTTTTTTTAACTGGCCTTTGATCAAGTCAGTCTAGTCATGTGCAGTGGGATATAGGCCCTACATTTCATAATCTGGCAAAAGTTTTCAAGTCCTCCCCAAATTAATAACGTCAGACAGTGTTTTTTATACACATTTCCAGTGGGGTATTCGCTTTCTCTCACACTACTACATGAATAATTTATTGAATAATGACCGGAATACTTATTTTCGTTTATTTAGTGTATGAAAAGTGAGGTTAGAACCACTCGACCAGGGTTTACTTGTGATTGAATGACTACTGTTAGATGAAAAGTAAGAGATCTGTCACATTCGGGTCATGTCCAAGTTGGGGTGTTGAACCCACAAAAATAATAATAATAATTTGGCATCTATAATTAAATTTCACACAAACTGAAAACCCTATGGTTTCTTCAATTTCCGATTTGTCATTTGGAGTCATGGAGAGTTGAAAACTGATGTTTTTCTCCATTTGAAGTTGTCATTTGGGTCAGGACGAGGGACCCAACCCCCCTCAGACTGGTACTGCATGGATAATGGCTGATGATAGCACTACTCACCACGTCCCTCCGTGAATACCATTTTGTCCCATTGAAAGCATTCTTGCGGGTCCCAAACTATCAACATTCTCCTCTTCTTAGAGAACAGAGGTACTGCAGTGTAGGTGTAAGCCTAGGAAGAAAATAGTCCTGTAATGGTCTAGACATTCTTTAGTAGGATCATGCAACACATTAGTAAACAATGCACCAGCAATAGCTACCATGTGATTGCTACAAGTACCAATAAAATTTATGGAAGAAATATTTTTGTTCATATGACACTCAAAATGACCATTCCATCTAATTCCTACGAGAGAGTTCTTCCTACGTGTGTAAAACCCAGTTAAAAATATGTGACACT
This sequence comes from Sclerodactyla briareus, assembly GCA_026419785.1. Classification (NCBI taxonomy): domain Eukaryota; kingdom Metazoa; phylum Echinodermata; class Holothuroidea; order Dendrochirotida; family Sclerodactylidae; genus Sclerodactyla; species Sclerodactyla briareus. Next base: position 227,562 of record JAODTK010000910.1, read on the forward strand.
TACAGATTCATTTAACTGGGTTTTGCACATAATACTCTGGTAAATTACCCTATATTATCTTTGCTGGTGCCTTCAAATCCCTATACAAACCCCTAAGTACAAGTAAACCCCATAATACTGAACGCATCTTATATTCATATGGATCATCCGATTTGAACTGTAAGGAGAAGCATTTTGCATACTGTATTTCACAAGATGGCCAAATTGCCTCTAGATCATTTTCTGACCCTGGGCAGAATGTTGTTTTTTAACAAACACCCCATGATGAACCCTTCACTTGGTCATTGATGGGATCAAGCATGCATCATTCATCAAAGTATGTAGTAGTAGCCTCCGAATCAATAATTGGGAAATTTCAAAGAGAAAGAACCAGGCCAGAAGGCTTGGTGAGTTCCTTGACTTATACTCTAATAACGAGCTAAGCATGGTCAACTTAACTTTTGATTGACCACCTATGTACAATTTGAGCTTCTCCTCCCAGCTGCTCAAGATATCATGTTCATGTGCCAAAATTGGCCAAATATTAATCATTCACATTTCACAACCCGTTCTCAGCAACAATGATTTCCACCATATACAATTAGAATACTATGGTTTCTTGTACTCCCCATAAGAGAGCTGCCTAAGAATTTTTAGCTCACACCGTGAAGCGTTCTAGACTTATCATGTTTGAAAGGGTTTTTTTGATACTTTGATCTCTGTTGCCCTCAGATAACCTTTGGGACCCGACCCCCAAAACATAGTAGGGTTTATTTACTCATTACAAGAAGCCGCATATTCCCAGGTTCATGACCAGAAAGCAAAGGCTTGTGATTTCTTGACTCACTTCTAATAACCTATGAACCAGGACAAGAACACATTGTATAATGGATAATAAACAGCAACTCCAGATCGATATTTCGAAGAGTTCTGACTTCTTGTCCAACAGGTCTTCATACTTTGACCTCTTTGACCGCAAATGAACCCTACACCGGTACACCACCCCCCCCCCCATAGTTAGGGTTCATGTGCTGCATTACAGGGAACACACAACCAAGTTTGAGCTCAATTCATCCAGGTGGGGTAGAGTTATTGTACCCACAAGATAAAATTGGCCGATACTATTGTTTTTTTACAACTCCCCCATTTTTTTACCAAAAATGACACCTGCTCTACACCAAACACAATACAGTTCTAGTACCCCCCACAAGTGATCATATGCCGAATGTTACTTTGATCGATCAAGCATTCTAAACTTTATTGTGTCCACAAGGTTCCCAGACTTTGACCTCTGTTGACCTCCAGAACACTAGTTTGTGTTCATTTTCTCATTACGGAACCCACATATACCAAGTATGAGCCCAATTCATCCAGGTGTGGTAAGTTATAGTGTCCCCACTGAATAGCCAATTATGGTCCTTTCATAATTTCCTCATTTTTCTCTAAAATGCCCTGCTCTACACCAAACAATTTGTTTTTTCGCCTCTCCTACAAGGTATCGTATGGGCTAATATCTCTTGATTGAACAAGCTATTGAACTACGGTGTCAACACCCGTTTTCAGACTACCTCTGCTGACCTCAGATGACTTCTGACCTAACCCCGAACAATAGGGATCATGTACTCATCAGGGGTGACCCCATAACCATTGTTGGAGGAACTTGAGACCGTTCCTTTGTCTCCAGACCGGTCTCGAGACCGATTTTGTAGGACTTGGTCTCGGACTCGTCTTGGGACTCGTACTCGGGCTCGGACTGGCAGGACTCGGGGACTCGTCCGAGTCCAGGTTCAAGACCGCACAGAAAAAATCCACAGGAAAATCCCATCAACTAGTTGGAAGATCCTGGAAATGTTGACATCGAACATTGATCATCATAAATGCAATGTACTGTTTGTTGTCAATGTCATCAGAAGTTTGCTCAATCCAAATTCGAAAGCATCCATACTAACTGAAATGTCGAAATGGCTGTCAGCAGGTGGCATCCTTATGGACTACAACCATGTTGCTGTCTACAAATCAACGGAGTAATGGTGATATTCTTTGAAATGCCAAAAAAAAAAAACTTCAAAGTGATAAGGCCAAGTAAAAAAAAAAAAAGTTCTCGTCCTAATTAGCTTAAAGGTTGGGCATGAGGGCCTTTTTTTTTATTTTTTTTGGCTCTCAGACAGTCCAAATACCCATATTTAGTACTGTATTCGCGGTACCATCAGTTCTGGAACTGAGCATGAGGCTTCTTTTTTTTTTTTCCTTGAGGTTATACCCCCTGGTGCCACAAAGCCATCCCAACATGTTCCTTACATAGTTTGCATGGCAATCAGTAGTAACACGCTTTTTTTCCTTTAACATATTTTGTAAGAAGTTGCAGTTAAGTTGGTCGAAAAAAAAAGAAATTTGACAATTATCTAAAAAGCGTGCGGGCGGGACGAGAAAGCTGTGCTTTTTTTTTTTTTTTTTTACTTGGTCCTACTGCTTCCTGGAACTCACAATTGGCCCTAGAGTCCCTTGGCGAACTGTGGGAGGGTGGGGGATCAGAGAGATTTATACATGGGTTGTTTAGGTGCATTTATTTTGTTGTTTGGCACTGCTGTAATGCTATTCACATTTCAATGGCTATTAGTATGAGCTTCCCCAATGATGACTCAACTCTAAAACGGTACAATTTTTGTGCATTGGGATGAATATGCCACATTTAAAAACCTGATGCAATACTAGCTGCATTAACTGCTTCTTTGAACCTATATATACCATATTTTTCTTGCCAATTTCCATTTCAATGCCATTTGGTTATAGGGACCAAGACTCGGAACTTGCCTCTCGGTGTTTGAGGACCTCGGACTCGGATGGTGAGGACACGGTCTTGGACTCGGACTCGGATTGGCTGGACTCGACTCCAACACTGCCACATACTATTATGACTCAACCAATCCAAGTGGGGTCGGTTTCGTGTTCGCCAAGCCAGGCATCACATCACACAGTCATGACTTTGTATATTCCGACTGTCGTCAAGGAATAAACTATAGCTAAAACCGCATAAATGTAACCAAGACGAATTGCAATTATGGTGAAATGGTCCAGATCAGATCCAAGGAGGCAGTTTGGAACAATGTGCTGGACTATTGTGCTCCTGTAACACTTTGGTCTTCATATTGCCAAAGATTTCTTAGCAGTTCAATATCCTTCCCCATCGATGGGCCCCATTGGCCCATACTGGGCCTCGAGTCTTAAATCCCCGGGCACCCGGAAAATTCCACTACTGGACCATCATATGACCGAACATAAGCACTGTGCAACAGAATTTGTAGAGATACAAAACATTTGGGCTCTAGTGCCCAACTGGGCCCTGAACAAAATTTGGCGGCAATACACCACAATTAGTGAATCTCATGTTTTTTCGGCTTGCCCCTTGACTTCTAACCTCAATCAACGTCATACTCAAGTGCCCTAAGGCCTAGGCCTATGCATGAATTTCGCCCGTTGCCCAGGCCTTACCTTAACATCATGTCAAGTTTTCATGGTCCCGACTACCAATTGTTCAAAGATGCCTGGACTCTGGAGGCTGGCGCCGTGAGCAGCATTGCCTTGTCTAACACTGTACAGTAAAGTTACTACAGTAGGTCTAGACTAGTCCTTACCCATCCTCATTGTAGGTACCTTTCACAAACGTAACAACAGTCTGTGTGCTGAGGACGAACTCCCGTCCTGGTTACGGCTAAGCCAGACTAGGCCCTAGATTAGGCCTAAAAAAAAAAGATTTGTTTGTCCTCCATACCTCTGAAAAAATGGCGGACAAGTGGGCGGATTTTTTTTTTTTTTTGGAACCAGATTCGCACATAGTAACATGTGAAAAATAGGACCAAACTGCGTTCCGTTCCCCAGCACTACTAGTAACTAGCTGCATCGTCGCTCAGTGTACCGCTGCAACCGTGCAAGTACAAGGTTAGGTAGCGAAACCGTTGACCCGGAGTTCGCATGCAAAACCACGCCAAGTTACACCAAGTCCATCTGGGCCTATATCACGCTATGGGCCATTTCGTGACTCCAAGACTCTCACATTTTCAGAAGTAGGTCTGAAGCGTTTCGTTCCACCTGCCTAGTGGTTATCAAAAATCTCCTTCAGAGTAGAAGTCGTACAAAAACATGCAAATTCGGTCATAATAAATTCAAACGCCGAGTTTACACAGACCTCCGAGCGTGTACGACGCCATGTTTTAAGATCCCTGCTAGTACTAGAGATCGGCACTGTGTAGTATCACCCCTACTTAGTGGTGACGGGAGCGCACTTCGGCGAGTGCAAGAAATACATTGAAGAAGTGCTATCATCCCCCACACTGTTTGTCGCTCTCATCAGCCGTTGCTAAATTTTGTCTGAGAACGCTATTAAAAGTTGTAGGGCTGAAGGTTTAATTTCTTTGACAGGAATTTCGACAGTTCACACTGAGCGTGAAGTATTAGCCAAATTTCCTATGTCCCGTTGCATAATTGTTGTTTTTCATTCAGAAATTTAGATTGCAAAACTTTCACACTCTCTACATCTCAGATGCGAAGTGGCAACACTGATAGTGCCCAAAAAGTTTAGGAGGTAGTGCCGTCTGGGCACGTGTGAATCAATGCATGTCGCCGCGAACCATGCAGCCCGGCCCAGGCCTGTACTTTGATCTGTGTGATGAACGTTTCCAAGACATTTTACATAGCACCTCCCTGCAATCGTGCGGCTCCAACGTTCCCTGTTTTCTAGGCTACGGAAACTTTTAAAACTGTAAGTTGCGGAGGCAGCCTCGCATTAACCGACGGCACTGACGGCAATCGCCGTCGGTGGCCCTGCCAATTTGCCGTGATGCGCTTACATTTCAAGCTTCAACCGACGGCAGCGATGCCATGCCTAATTGCTCCTATTGCCGTCGGTGCCCTCGTCCTCCCCCTCTCAAAACTTGCGATAATACCCTACAGCCACTTCTGAAAGTTTCCGTTGGGAATCATCAGGCCCATTACATGTAAAAGTGTCATGGTTTTCCCCATTTTCGGATCAATAGATAAACTGCGTAATTAACGTTAACCCAGGCCTGGCCGCCCCGCGCTGCCCACACATTACATAATAATCAAAATGGCAGTTTGAATGCACCGGGGCGGCCTACGTCAGTCCCATAATTGTCATCACCATATCTGTACAACTGTATTTTCTATCAAACTCACATGGGAATTTTTCTTCTGCAAAATATACATCAACGTTCAGCTACAGCAAATGCATCGCCATGCAGCAGTGCAGCGCGTGTTGTGCATTGGTCGTTTTAAAAACATGTGATAAAATTACAATGCTCTGATTAGTTGCGGTCAGATTTCTAGCGTCATACAGTGGGTACCAACAACATATACTAGTTCCAATTCCGCGAAATAACGGCCTTTTTTAATACAGACCTGCAGGCAACATGTAATTGCATTGCGTATATAAAAGTTGGGGTCCGCGGGCCTGTGCGTACACAGAGTTTATTATTATTCCACTACTCTTTGAACACTGTAGCATAAAAGACAATCTGAACACTGAAAAGTTTTTGAGTTCAGCGAATATTTTTTAATAGTGCAAAGAGCAAGAGGATGTATAACAAGGAGAGCGTGAAATTGCCCGATACGGTGCCACGGCACGTATACCGGTTCCATTTTTCCACAAATCCTCATTACTGCACTACTCTAGCGCTATGAGAGTACGCTGTCACGGTCCGTAGTACGTGGTGTGGGGGTTTGAGTGAATCTAGTTATTATTGACTTTGCTCGCGAGTTCCATCGCAGCGACAAAACTTTTCACATCTCATTTATAAATTGCAATATAGCAGTAGTCTATGATACGCATGAATGAATTATATTGCCAGAAAGCTACATTTGTTTTTTCATGGAAAATATAAAAACCGATCTCATTTGGGTATCTAAAGTAATTAATATGATTTGAAAAATCCTTGTCAAAATCGCGAGGTTTTGACCGACTCGACAAGAAACCTAGAGCTTGCGCGCTAGCTGCTCAGCTAGTATGATATAAGAGAGTTACATGGTTACAATGAAACGTTTTGCCGTAATTTTCAAATTGCCTTCTTGCCTTGTCTCTTTCAGATTGCCTTGCTGCCCTCAAAATTCTTCTAAATTGCCTGATGCCTTTCATTTTGAATGTACCGAAGGCCAATTTTTACCTTGCCCGCGAAAATTGCCTTGCATGGCCCCTTCCAACTTTATTCGAGGCCTGTGCGGGAGTAAGTAATTTCGGAGGAATTAGAGCAGGGTAGGACGGTCATGATACAAAACAGTTTCGATCGATGAGCCACGCCGTTCCCCGACGGGCATACTCCACCAAACAGTAAGTTTAGTGGGTTTATAATGTGTGTTTAAAGACCACGATCGAACAGGGAAAGTTTTTTGTGGGACGAAATGTAATATTTTGCAAGCGGACAAGAAATAAAAATTGACAGTACAAAAGATGTTCGTCGCTGCAGGAAAATTCCCGGAGGGGGCGGTGGAGGACAAACAGCAATTTTTTTTTAGGCCTAATTGAAGTAAGCCTATTCTCCAGTCCGTATCCTAACGTTAGGCCTAACGTTACACATACTCTAACATGGGTTAACGTTACGAGTACGGAGCGGAGGGCGGACGGTCATTGCGATTCCGAGAATTTTTCAACGTGAAACATTTCTTCAATACCTGTCAACCTCACATGGTCAGGGAAACCTTGAGATAGACAATATAATTTTCAGCATGAGTACGCCCGGTAATGCACTGTTTTCCCAAATATATCGCTTGGTGTCTGGCAGACAATGTCATCCTCTCATATCCCTCACATCACACAGCTTCGAATAGCTGCATTTTGTATTCCACTGTACACAACTGGTGTAGCTAGCGACCAACCTTGTAGAATTTGAACAAGCTTAAACAATCACAAGTCAAATGATTCGTTTGGAATGGAGTCACTGGCTGGGTGCTCTATGTGTCTTTGGGTAAGAAGGAAATAGTGAATATTTGTAAGTCAGGAGTCCCTATCTGTCACGGGAAAACAATCAATTTTTCAAGTGGGGTTGCACAGCCAATCAATAGTTGTTACTACGTGACTACGTGACTACGATTGTTCAATCATGTTTGCAATGTTGTCGTTTTTTATACACCAGAATCTGGGACCGCCAGCTCTCTCAGCTCACCGAAGCTCAATCTCTACTCGGTTAGACGATGCTTATCCTTGAGAACTTCAATATCAATGCTGGTATTACGCAGGCTTGTTTTTGTTCCCTACACACCCCAGACAAATCTCTATGTACGCCTGCCTGAAACAGGAACACATCCAGTTACGCTCGCTGGAGCATGACTCCATTTGCGATCTAGTGTGGCCAAGTACAGCGGTATATAGCAGGATTCCCCCCCCGACGAGGGGCCTATCCTTTGGTTCTAAATGTTTTCATTTTTTCTTCTTTAATTCTAGAACTGCCACAATAAATTTTGGTTTGTGAAAGCTGTGTACTCTCGGTAACCTCCCCCTCGATTAGGCGCTCTGAGTAGAATATATATGCTGCCAATTGTCTCGCCAAGAAAGAGGTGGTATTCGCGATAATGCTCAGAAATTAGTTCATGCTGGCCATAGACCCTTTGATTATTTTGCGTCTTGAAGCACACCTGTACATCTGCTAACGCTCAACGGAGTCGTGTCGTCTCCATTTAAGCCTGCCAGGCAAACAGGGGCGACGCCAGCTGAGGGCACCCCCCCCTCGGGTAGGTCCCCCCTCCCCTCCCCCCCCCCCCCCCCCCCCCCCCCCGTCGGGAATTCGAGAGGGTGTTGGGAGCGAGGAGAAAAATCGCGCGAATGCGAGAAAAAGAAAGAAAAAGAAAGAAAGAACAAAGAAAAAAGAAAACATTAAAAATGAAGGTTTTGGTGGTATAGGGTATGGTGGAGGTCTCTATGGCGAACGATACTGCTGATCTTTCATCTGGGAAATTGGACCCCCCGTCGGGAACTCTGCGCCCCTCGTCGGGGAAATCTGGCGCCGCCACTGCAGGCAAAACTTTAGTAGACTACTCACCGACAGAATTGTAACACTCTCTTCCAGGGACTTTCCGACGACATTCATAAGACAGTGTACAGTGGCGGCGGAAAGCCTACAAATTTAGGTGGGAAGTGAAGACCAAAATTTTGATGAATTGTGTGTTACTATCTAAGCGGCGCTACCATTGGTTGGCGCGGAGCGTACCGAAAAATTTGGGTTTTACGACCTCCCAGATGGCCGGAAACGGTACTTCCTGAGCTTGTGAGCTCTATGTACCCAGTCATAAAACTGGGGTCATGTCTGCAAATCGTAGTTATTAGTAGAATGTATGTATGAGAATGATAATGCATTTCAGATGGGTTCGGAGACAGCAAATTCCCGCTGAGGGAGAGCCTGGGGAAAGGGATGTTACACCTTCGCACCCCCCCCCCCCCCATCTAAGAAAATCGACTTTCATTCATCCTCATTACGGTGAATTTCCAGTGCCATGATCGAGACTGAGTAATATGATGCTCACCCAGGAAGCCCCTTGTCCCGCCCCCAGTTGGCTATCCACTGTGGTCACGTGGTTAGCGTATCGGGCTTGCAGTCTGTGAGGGGTTTAGGTCGACTCCCGTAGGTGGGACGAACCAAACACTGGAAAGATTAACATGTTTTAACACTTGGTTTCCTCGAATTTCAATAGTTTACCAACTAAGTGGAAAATTATTACGTACGTTAAAGACACCAAAAGTAGGACAAATTGGTGTCTTTGAAACGTACGTAACACCTTTTTTCACCTGGTGGTTATAGCGATTTTACAGTAAGGGCGCAGCCACTGTCTGAAAGTTGGGGGTCAAGAGCAATTGGGGGGGGGGGGGGGTCCGAAGCAGTGATGAGAAACATTTTGTGTGTGAAAAAATCTTAGATGGAGGCCTTCCCCAAAGTTGGGGGTCATGACCCCCCGGACCCCCAAAGTGGCTGCGCCTTGTTTACAGTATACCGTTGATACAACAGCATGCTGTTGTAGTGTCTTTTTATTGAAGACGTACGTAACACCTGAAGCAATTACTGCAAGATAGTAAATGATAAAGTCATTCACAGACATGTCATTGGGGTGGATTCTTCTATATTCATCCTAAGCTGAACAAAAATGCAAGCATCACTTTTCTATTTTAGAGCTAATCTTTTTCAAATGTCGCACTTTCGTTGCCAAGTATTGTGGCCTTGTACATACAGCGGTGATTCGATTACAGATTTCGCTACAAGCTGCGAATATCGCAGACCAGGCGGCCACAGGTTCGGTACGGCAACGTTTGTTGAATCTAATATCTATATTCCATCATGTTCCCAGATCGACTAAAATGATAGTTTAATTGTCGATTTGTTGTTAACTTAACTTGAGAAAGGAACTCAGAAAATAAGATAAAGGATTTTTCAGCTTCAATATAGGTAACGAATTTAGCTAAGGTTGGAAATAGTTATATCCTACTGGCCGGTGCAAAGGCCCTCGTCGAGGTGCGTGATTTTGGCGTACTCTCATGCTCTCCAACGTGAATGGGGAAAAATCGCGACTAGTGGGGGGGGGGGGTAGGCTTTCCCGACAGGGCACTCACTGGCGCCACCCCCGGTGTGCGCACAGAGGGGCATCTGTTCAATTACCTTCTTAGATATACTGCCTGGTATTCAGTCCTCTGAAGATGACTGCCCTTCACCATCCACTCCTTTTTCCTCGAAACCAGAAATGATAAGATTTTGCTCTTGAACATAGCCTACTTCAGTTGCAATAACCAGCTGACTTGATCAATAATCAAGGTTCTTTTCTGGACTGATGGTACTGCTAATCTGGTTTTATTTCTGGTCAGCGTGAAGCCATTCCTGTTATGGCTAGTCAGATTCTCTGGTAGCTTGTGCCTCTCCTAACATCTTGTGTGGAATCATCAACAACTCATTGTGGAACTCCCATATCAGTATATACCAGCACCAATACTCCCAAAAAGTTGTGGGTTTTCTTTCATGCCAGAAAGTAGGGCGGTCGACTTCACTCCACAAATTTGCTCTGAAGGGATATAATTTGAGATCATATCTCAGTGTCCTTGATCTAATTCAAGAGACAAACATTCATCTCATCAATGATGACCAACTGACTCGTATCTCACTCTCCAGTTTCCATCCCATCGTAGATCAAAATAAGACAGACAGGAAATACACATAAAGTATGCAAAAGTATGATTTCAGATCCATCCTAATTTCTCTGAATTGAAGGTGGATCGAGCTGGAGGTATGACTAGTTGCAAATTTCCACACAATGACCCATTTCTTTATTTCTCTTGGCCTTAGCCTTCGATCGCTTGCTGACATATTCTTCGCTGAAACTATGAAGAATTTCCTCTTGGTGCAACGCGCCAACCTATGGTGGTACTCTGCTTGGATAGTAAATTGCATTTCACCTCCCACCCCCCCCCCCCCCCACTTTTTAAAACGGGTCGAAGCCACTGGCCAGAGAGATTTTTTTCTTAACTGAGCTAGTACCAGAAAAGTGCTGCTACAATTTATATTGCACCTGGAGAGAGTTAAAACCTTTTAATTCACTCCATTGAGACCCAGATATGTATGCCTCAGTTGATGTAATATTATAATGAGAATAATTGGATAAATTCTCGCAAAAGATCATAAAGACAGGGCAATTCACATGACATTTTCTGCAAATATATTCTCAAAATATATTATCAAAAAAAAAGTTCTATAAATTATTATTATGTGGAGGAACTGCACCATATTTATCTATTAATAAATAAGTAATGAACACTTGCCGTGTTACTTTAGCACTGGACTGAATGCACTGTGAAAATTCAGTTACTTTCAAAGACAACTGGGTAAAGTTTGAAATGAGTTGATGTAATAAAAAACAGCCTCTTGAGTGAGTGCAGCCACTAGGGGGGTTCAGGTCATGTCACTTATTCCAAACAGTTTATTTGTGACCAACCTGACCCTGTTTTAGAATGATTGCGATACCATAACTGCGACAGAACAACAAAGGCCTAATTAGTACGGTCTGTGGTCTCTCAATAGTGACTGTGGGGTGTCTCATTTTGTTGACCCACCTAGATACAAAGACTCACTTTGTGGTAGTACCGTAGTAGTGATGTTTCATGCTATTAAAATTCCATTTAGAGCCTTCATTTCATGCCCTCTTTTCCAACCTGAAGCGACCCCAAAATTATGAAATTTGAGCAAACACTATCGTTTCAACAGATTTTTCTTTCAATTCTAGTTTCTATATCAGTCAATATAATAGATTACTACAGTATGGGTAACTAATTTTCACAACCTCTCAATTAGGTGTATCTGCTGCCCTAAAAAATAATTCATTCATTGAGGATTTTCCATGAGGCAAACAGTAAAGAAAATGTTCATTTAGGTAACAGCTAATGTCCAAAGAGGCAAAAAAAATGATGGAAATAATATGTTATTGACACAACAAGTACACTATACCGAATCTATACAGGAATGCACTGGGACGATTATTCATTGTGACCCATGTAAACGTCGCTGTCACTATGAACGACATTGCCTATTCAATTACACAACCCCATATGTTATAAACTGACTGCAAGCTCCTGGCCACATCAGACATGGGCAGTCATTAGACATACTACTACCTCCAGCGGGGCCACATAAGGCTTCCAACCCGGAGACAGCAAAGTGACCAGGGTCTATGGAGAGCCCTGACAATGTAGCCTGTATTGAAGGTAGTCTCTTTGATGTCTACAAGTAAATAATTAAAATGGAGCTGAGACCCAATGAGAGAGGCTGCATAGACAAATGGAGAGGCAAAATTGTTGTCAATTGTTAGTTAGTTGAACTGCCTCTTTTTTTTCCCCAGTGGCTTCGATCAGAAAGATGAAGTTACAGTTGGAGACCGATTTGTGCCCTTTTCGATCCGTCTTGAACAACTAGCAACGCCTACAGCATTTCTCCTATTGTGAGGCACTGGATTGTTACTTACTCCACTGCCTAAATACTCATCGCTCTCATGATTATAAAATTCTCTGGTATGACTCGACCACGGACAGTGCAAAATATTAGCTGAGGAGCCCAAATACTACAGACTCTGCTCATTGAACAAACTCTCCACATCTCTGAGATAGACTTGGATTCCTCAGTTGGTAGTGCTGCACTGCAAAGATTATTGGCTGCAGCCCTGGTCACTTAGCCCCCAGAATTGCTCCTCATCTATGGGAAGGAGTTGAAAAGATAGAACTTTCCATCAGGGAGATTATTGCACAGCCTGCTGGCAGAGTATCACATTGATAAATGATAAATCAACCTTTTGTGCAACTGAAGCAGGAGTTCTCAAATGGCAGCCAACAGTTTTGATGACATTTCAAACAACTACTGTTGTGGCACTTCAAATAGTCAATTCTGACTCATGTGTATCACTCCATGTGGCACAGGGCCGCCTTTACTTTCTGATCACTCTCTCATCAACTTTACCAATTCAAACAGTAAATCTTGAGTGATGTGGCTATACTTTAAAAGGGTGGTAGTGCTCAGGATCACATCAAACAAAAGCCTGCTCAAAAAAATAATCAAGGAGTGTTGTAACAGTTCAAGATTCAAAGAACGACTATAATATTGAAATGACTTGCATAGCCTGGAACAAAAAAAAAAAAAAGTACTACAGTGAGTGTGTGAATTGTAAAAAAATTATCAATTCATCCATTAAATTGAGTCGTGAAATACGAGTGAACCAGAGAAAGCCAAACGGCTTACTGATTCCTTGACTTTTCCGGACAACCTATTAGCCAGAAACAAGGACAAAAGGGATTGTACCACAGCTCATTAAGGGCAACATGCATCGGACAAATTCCCATTTTCTGAACCAACAACAGGGTTTCCTCTGTACTCTTTGAATAGAAAGCTGCCACTAAATTTCAAGGTTTTATGAGACTTGGTGACCTCAGTGAATTGAACCGACCCCAAAACAATTGGGTTCATGTCCATTGTGGGGGAACCACATACCAAAGTATGAGCCTCATCCATCAAGGTGGGGGAGTTATCGGGTACACAACAAAAATTAGCCAAAATATTGACCTTTCACAAAGTTGCTATTTTTGGACTAAAATTCACCCTTGACCAACAAAAAAACAATAGGTCGGGTTCGTACTTCCCATAAAGAAAACGCTACACACTAAATTTCAACCCGATCAAACCAACCATCTGGACTTATAGTGTCCTCCACAAGTGTTTCAGATGTGACCTATGATGATTCGATGACCTCGAATTGACCCAAAACAATGAGGGTTCATGTACATCATGGGGAACAACACTACTAAATATAGGTCGAATACATCCCAGATGGGTCTCGAGTTATCGGTTCACAAGCAGCGTACATAACACACACACACAGTGTCATGACTGCATAAGATTCCCTGACTTCGTCAAGGCATAAAAAAGTAGGTATGCATGCTTCCTGGGAAATCTACTTCAGACAACGATGTCAACTCGCATTTACTTTCTGCTAAGCGCCCGGAGTGTATAACAGGGCAGCTATGTAACAAACTGTCGATAATCTGTAATAAGAAGCCCGCCCCCCTTTTGGGGGCCTTACAATGAAAGGTTTAGGAAGCATATTTACCAAAGTAACCATGGAAATTATATTGAAACAGGATGATACACAAAGTATAGATTTGGGAAGTAGCCTAACAAGGTGTAGTCTAGGAAATATGGAAGCTCTACCGCCAAACTATATTTGTGCCTTAGAAAATACCCTCAAATTAATCGCCCCCCTCTTTGAAAACGCGTTAACGCCCACCAGGGCCTTTTATTACAGGTTATACGGAAACATTTCATCAGCTCCCAGACAGATGAGTTTGTCAGCAGCAGTGCGGAACCCTTAACCAGGAAAAATGATTGATACAGCTATCCAGAACCACCATGAATGAAACATCAAAATCCTCGACTGCAGAACAGTTAATAAAACCAGACAGAATGTGGTATTGAACCTAGACTCTTGCATGTGACGGGCTGCAAAGCTACACCATTTTAATACACACCCCCCCTATGATCACAGTGGTAGACCAATCACAGATTTCAGTTCACAAGTAAACAGAAGGGGACCCTCACAAACCATGTACCCATACTGTAAATCATCCCGCTGGTTATACAAATGGAAGAAATCATGGCGAACAGTTGCACGCATTGAGAAGTGATCTCAACATACATGATGCATGACATGCGTTATACCATCATAACTGGTGAAAACAGGCAAAATAAGTGTGAACATAATCCTGAGGTATAAAGTTTCGTCTGTGCTTCATGCCATTTGACAGCTGGATTGCATTTTAACATAGTGAATCCATCACCCCATCGTTTGCAGTATGATCCAGAATGCAACTTGCTTGGATTTTCTTGCCCCTGGTTTGAAGAAACAACTCCCAGTCGGAATTTGGGCATATCAGCGCCCCCTCACAATTACCTAAGTTACAAGCCCGAGCCCCCAGAGCAGAGGCGCTACCTGGGTAACCCTCCCTTCTTTATAATTCGGAATTCTCTGTACTGGTTTAATATTCTTTCCTGCCAGTTGGTACCAAGTTTAGCTGACATAGTACCTGTTACACCCAACATCCCCCCAATAATATTACAAATTGCTCGCCTGCCAACGCAGACAAGGCCTCACTCCTGTCAATACACTACATTACACTGCACGATGGTACAGTACAATCTTAGTTTGTTTTTAAAAAAAAAAAAAATCAACTGAAAAAATGATGGACCTAGGAGTCCCAAAGCAAATATTTGATTAGAGCCTTTACACCCTGGAAAAAAAATTGGCAGGGTGGCCAGTGCCCTCTAGGTGTGCAGGTGTTCAAAACAAACTTATGGTGCACAACTCACAATGACGACTCAGATGCTTTGAATTTGACCCTTTAGTACAATCACAGTGCCATTGCTAACTATGAACTACCATGCTTTCTCTCTTCTTATTCTGGTTAACATCTTGGAAAACCACCTGATATATCTAGGCTGGGATTTCCAGTGAAGCCTATTTGGCAGGGACTCTGTCTGCCCCCTAACCCCTTATAGATATGCTTGTGAGGAGTGTTCATAGATGGAAATGTTAATGGCAATCCCAGAGAGAAAAGAAGGGATGTACTTTTAATTTCTGAAATGAGTAAAAGAGTTCAACCATGATACCAAGGGTCCATAATTTCTAGATGAAGATTTAGTTTCCTGAAAGCATAGATTATCACATCAAATCGGAATTTTCAAATGAAAATCAGTACCAGGACATCTATTTTAGGCATGATTTATCATCAGTATTAGAGCAATTAGGTCATGAAGCTGAATAATCGAGGGATCCCAGCAAAGAATACAAACACTTACCATTATGGTATAATGTCCATTGATTTCAGGAGAATGCAAACATTGAAGGCCAAACTCTTAACACTATCAGGAGAAAACAGAAAAACAATCCGATGTATATTCATTCTATCTTTGTCAAAGTACCAGATAACAAATAATGATAATGCATGATTTACATCAGCGGAATTGAAATTTAGGCCGCTGGTCAACATGATGTGCTGGATGTTCTAACTTGCACCAAAGTTAAAACAAAAGTTAATGAAAAATATCAAACAGGACCCACACCACTAAGTTGTGTTCAAATCCAACCAAGTGACAGTGAAATGACGATGGCCTTTGCAACTAGAGTTAACAGGAGTATAGTGACAAAAAGCAGTGGGGCTACACACAGGGAGAATTAGAATAATATATATCTCAGGTACCAGATGGACAGGGATGAACAGGAAACTTCGACCTGTGCATCCGTAGAATGCATAGTTCCAATATGATGCAATTTAATATGAATTTTAGGAACTAAATACTAAAAACAGGTAAAACCTTTTTCACGATGTTGAAATTCTTACGAAAAAGATGTATGATTCTGTGTTAACTCACATGCCATAAATGAAACCAACACGGACTGAGAATGGCACCAACAACTCACAGCAAGCACATCATGAAATGTCTGCCATTTTCCCAAAAACAAAAGACAGTCCATCAATGCGAGCTCAAAGCATTATTATGCAAGTCTGAGCTAGGGCATGTGCAGCGTGAAGCACAATAATGTACAAACCTACTGTACAGTTATGCCAGGTGACTTTAGCTTTTTTGCTAAATTTCATTATTTACAATAATTTATTGTGATCAAATTTGTGAATGATATGGTTAGGAGCTGCCTAAAAAGTACAAATTTTTGCATTCGCTGGCTTCCTCCCAGTGATTAGAGTACAAGTTTAGAAACATTGAAAAATATGTTCCGAGCATCAGACCTTCCACAATGGACAATTGCAACATTATTTAATACAGGCAATTGAGGCCTTGGGCATTGGCAAAACTTCTTAGCAGGAAGGCGCAGCACAAATGATGAATAGTGTAACAGGGTGTAGGCATTCATGTATGAGTACAGAAGCTGGTAGCGTGATATGATGTTTGTGAAACTGTTTTTCTTAGGCTGCTGGTGACATGTGACAGTAGTCTACAGAGTGCTGCAGCTTGTTCGGGCTCTTGTTTGAAGCCTATTGTGTGCGAGGAGCAATGAAGTGTATACAATATGCCTGTTACTGCAAGTTTTCTATTGTATGTAATTTACTTCATCTATTGGGAGACTCCAACAAGGGTACCAATGGCACAGTAGCTCACCTATCAATTTGTACCAGCTGAGTGTAGGAAATGGTGCATAAGTTTCAAAGATACCTTACATGATCTTGGACATAATATGTATCATCAGTCAAGAACAGGCTTAATATAGGTCAAGTACCAACTCCATGAATTTTCCAACTATTCGGTAGAAAGAGAAGCTGCACTAGTGTTCTAATAAAATGGAGTAGAAGTCGCTTGACCAATCGAACAAAAATGGCTGAAATTGGCCCCTAGATGGCCTCTGACCTCAAATTCCTGAACACTCCATTTGCATGTTGGTCAATTGTAACAAATAACCCAATTTCATAATCATCTTATCTATTCTGTAGTAGTACAGTAGAAGCAGCTGATGACCATATGTACCACAGGTCACCGATGATCCTGACCGAGTTTTGTGCATATTTGATTGAACTGTAGGAGTAGCCGCTTGACCGTTAGAAAAATGGGCAGGATTGACCTTTGACCTCAAATTCCTGAATAGCATGTACTATTGGTCAATGATAATACTCACCAACTATCATGATCATCCAATTCAATCTGTGGGTGAAGAAGCATCTTGATTGTTCGACTCCCAAATGGACCTCTTGGCCAAAATGACCCCTAGATGACCTTTGACCTCAAATTCCTGAACATCCCATATGTAATATTAGTCACCGATAATACTGACCAATATCATGAGCATACGATTTGAACTGTAGGAGTAGCCGCTTGACCGTTTGAACAAAATGACCAAAATTGACCCCTAGATGGCCCTTTGATCCGAAATTCCTGAACACCCCGAATGTACCATTGGTCAATGAAAAAAATGACCAACTATCACAATCATCCAATTCAATCTCTGGGAGGAGAAGCATTTTTGTTTTGTTCAACCGCAAAATGAGCTTTTTGGCCTAGATGACCCCTAGATGACCTTTGACCTCAAATTCCTGAACATCCGTATGAAATATTAGTCACCGATAATACTGACCAATATCATGAGCATACGATTTGAACTGTAGGAGTAGCCGCTTGACCGTTTGAACAAAATGACCAAAATTGACCCCTAGATGGCCCTTTGATCCGAAATCCTGACATCCGATGGTACCATTGGTCAATGAAAAAAATGACCAACTATCACAATCATCCAATTCAATCTCTGGGAGGAGAAGCATTTTTGTTGTTCAACCCTAAAAATGAGCTTTTTGGCCTAGATGACCCCTAGATGACCTTTGACCTCAATTCCTGAACATCCGTATGAAATATTAGTCACCGATAATACTGACCAATATCATGAGCATACGATTTGAACTGTAGGAGAAGAAGCCGCTTGACCATTTGAACAAAATGACCAAAATTGACCCCTAGATGGCCCTTTGATCCGAAATTCCTGAACACCCCGAATGTACCATTGGTCAATGAAAAAAATGACCAACTATCACAATCATCCAATTCAATCTCTGGGAGGAGAAGCTTTTTGTTTGTTCAACCCTAAAAATGAGCTTTTTGGCCTAGATGACCCCTAGATGACCTTTGACCTCAAATTCCTGAACATCCGTATGAAATATTCTACAACCTCCAATCCCATCCCCCCATTATTGCAAATACAGGATTCTGATTGGCTACCCCCATCACTTAGCGACTATTATTTTTGCATAAAATAACAGCAGCCGTTCAGAGTAACACAACATCGAATACTTGCTCTTTTTGCTGCGTTAAGTAAACACAGTAATTTTTGAACGCGAATGTAGGTTGCGTGAGCCTTTGGAAGTTTATGTTTATACACGCGCAGATCCGGTTTAGTATACGCCTCTTCAGAGGGCGGATGCTGCCTCAACGGAATACAAACGACATTATTAAACGACGCGTCGCTCGTTGCATTGGAGAACGCCAGTTCACACGCGCAGAACCCTCCGGTTTGACACGCGTGGTTTGTATTGTGTCTCCGTGGAAGGAGCTTTGGGAAGTACGCATCACACGCACTGCAATCTTTGTGTATGGTACGCAATGCAATGTACTTCGATCGAACCAACGCAATAATTACCACCTAGCTGCTTTATTTTACTGTGTAAGATACAAAGATATAGATCTAGAGATTAGTATTTCTAATCGTTTGGATAATTCTTGATTTGCGGTGTGTAGAATCGGAATAACTACAGCATGGTCGACTTTTACTGTGAATACCAGTCTCGACTCTGAAATTTAGCTTAATAACGAACTCGGCTGCGCCTCGTCCTTATGTGTACCTAAATTCAGAGTCTCGACTTTTTATTCCCCAGTAAAATTCCTCCCAGTTGTCAGTTTATCTATCTCCCTTCATTGTCACCGATACTACGACTGAGCATCCGATTTGAACTTTAGAGAAGCCGCTTTACCGTTTTGAACCGAATGACCAAAATTGACCCCGAGATGACTTTTGATCCCAAATTCCTGAACACCCCATATGTACCTTTAATCAATTATAATCCTGACCGCTATCACGACATCCATGCATCTGTGGGAGAAGCTTTTGTTGTTTTACCACAAAATTACTTTTTTGGCCAAAATGACCCAGATGACTTTGACCTCAAATTCCTGAACACCCCATATGAGACATTGGTCACCTAGAATACTGACCAAGTTTCGTGAAAATCGGATTTGAACTGTAGGAGTATTTTTTGCAGTTTTTCGCAAAATGGCCGAAATTGACCCCTGGATGACCTTGACCTTGACTTCCTGAACAGCCCGGGATGCCCTTCACTCAGTGATCATTGTGACCAAGTTTCATCATGATCCACCATACACCTTGGAGGAGTCATCACTTTGAATCATGGTAGGTAGGCAGCAGGCAGGCCTGCTTTATAGCAGAGACTCTTCTCCCGATAGCTTAACCAATCACAGGATACGTAAAAAACCAATGTGGAGCTCCTTGCCCAGAGAAGCCTGAGTGGATTATGGTAGATGCGTATCTCTCTCCGAGTACTGAGCCTCTGGTCAGACAGATGTTGTGAGCTAATCTCTGACTGGTGAAGGTATTGAACAACTTTGTATACATTCCTGTGAATGTAAAGACAATCATTTTCAAAGTTCAACAAACCTCCATTGAAATCTGGAAGAAGAGAGGGCAACCCCATGAAGAGGGCAACCCCATGAGTTGCAGGATATCGTTGACATCTCTGGAAATGTGAAACTGGTTCAGTTGTTCCTACACTATCTCCAAATATCTTACAAGTTGCAAATAGTGAGAATTTAGCAAAATATGTCTCAAACAACATTAATTGAAAATAGGAATGCTGTTCCATTAGGATTAGATAAAGGGCAAGACAACATTAAGGACCTGCAATTTTAAAACTGCACTAATTGGTTTCCACAAAGCCATAGATATATATCATAAAAAAGATATAAAATCCCGAAGCAACCGTTGTAAGGAACCTATAGCATACAATACAACCATGCCACATGTCTAAAAACAGTCATGGGGTCATGGAAGGTGTATGGAGCTGAACTATTTCTATATAGTTCAAAAATATTCTCCAGACACAAGTAGCCTATAAGAGAGAGATGAGTGTACTACTGTCCATCCATGATCATGCAGTATGGGAGGTAATTTGAACTAATGAATGGAAAGATAAATAACATTGTCACTAACATGACACGCACAGAACTACCGAATCTGTTCCTGTGATTCTGAATAATATGGGAATAATAATAACAGTAAGCGAGCAGTTGGCATATAATGACAATCACAGAGGAATACCACATATGGTAAGTTATGCAAATTATGTCATCTACCCCAAACCTACTGTTATAACAAAAATTCAGTTCAAAGTAAATACCTTGCTAATGAGTATATGTCGCTATTCACAAGTTGAAAGACAAAACAGGGCACCGGCCAGGCAGTGATGAGTGACAAGGCCCAGCAAGCTGATTGGTAGGCTGAGAGAAAATGAAATATTGATTCCCCTTTCCAGTCCATATTCTAAATTGACATTGGAGAGAATATAAAGGAACTGTCAATTGCATGCTTTTATTCTGCTAAATACTAACTGGTAATAATAGAAGAAAGTGCTGAAGTGAGTTAGTTACAAATAAGGTACAAGCAAACCATCATTATAAAGTCATTATATACAACATATGCACCAAAATGAAATTTTGTGGAATAAGCAAAAATCCAAAAAAAATTGTGATTGTTTTATGTTAGAGAAATAGGGACGTTTTGAAAAGGCAGTACACAGGCCCCATTTTCAATGTCCTCAGTAGGACCTGACCATGAGCCCAGGTATCACTGTATGGAAGGCATATGCGTGGCACCTATGTACTCCTCTGTCGGGAGCCGTAACTGATGTTCCAGGTAATAGGCATGAAAATGAAGATGATTGACAAGATGCTGCTGCACAGAGACTGTTCCACCCAATCAGCAGGCTCCTGCATAGAACATTGGTGGAAAATGTTGGAATGGAGTGTGAACAAGTCAAAAACCTAAATATTTGTTTTTTTTTCACCTAATGAAGCCAATAGAAAAGTGCCAATAGCACAGTAGCTCACCTATCAATTTGTACCAGTTGAGTGTAAGAAATGTGCATAATTTTCAAAGATACCCTAAATGACTGAACATAACACAAAGTAGGCCTGATATAGTCAAGTACCAACATTCATGATTACCCAAACTATTCTGTAAAAGAGAAACAGCACAAATGTTCTAACAAGACCATTTGAACAAAATGGCCTGAAATTGACCCCTAGATGGTCTTTGACCTCAAATTCCTAGACACTCCATATTGACCATTGGTCAATGGTAACAGTGACCAAAAATTTATGTCATCTGATTCATTCTGCCCAGTAGTAGAAGGCTGCTGGACAGTTATGTCCCATTAGTCACGGATTATACTGCCAAGTTTCATGAACATTCCAATTTGAACTGTAAGAGGAGAGGCCACTTGAACATTTGAACAAGGGGCCAAAATGACTTGTAGATGACCTTTGACCTAAAAATTCCTGAATGCCCTATATGTGTCATTGTTCAATCCCATGATATTGACCAACTATTTATGGCATTCAATTCTATCTTTGGGAGAAGAAGCATTTTGTTTGTTTGACCCCCAAAATGACCTTACTGGCAAAAATGCTCTAGATGAACTTTGACCACAATTCTGAACATCCCTGTATGTACTATTGGTCACTGATAATACCGACCAAGTTTCATGAATATCTGATTTGCACTGTGGGATGAGAAACCGCTCACCATTTGAACAAAATGACCAACAATGACCCGTAGATGACCTTTGACCTCAAATTCCTGAACATCCCATAATCCCATATGCATCCTTGTTTAATGATAATGCACTTCAATTCAATTCACATGGGAGAAGTACTCTTGATTGTTTGAGAAACCCTCAACATTACCTTTCGCCCAAAACACTGTAGCGACCTTTGACCTCGACTTCCTGAACCCCCAGATGCCCCTTTACTCTGTGACCATTGGGTGACTAAGTTTCCGCATGATCCCCACACACTGTAGGGTGTAGGAGGAGTAGCAATTTGAAACAATCGTGACAAACTAATAGACAGAAGACACGGCAGGATCCAACATCTTCACGCCAGCCCAATGTCGTGGTGAGGCTATAAGAAACAACCCCAAGGAGCTGAATAGTGCTTAGAGAAATTATAGAATTACATGGCTACATATTCAACCAGGCAATCCAAGTAGCCAAGTGGTTGGCACAGTTGGGTGTAGCATCGGCTCTCCACCTGGGAAATCAGGGTTTAAATTTGAGTAGGGTCATATTGAAGACTTGAAAAATGGTACTGTTGCCTTCCTGCTGGGCGCTTAGCACAGGGCATTGGGGCAGAAAATAATGAGCCTGGGGTAGGGAATTCGGAAGGTGGATCTGTGTGTGATACCCTACCTCCACACCTTACACTGAGGTAAAATAAAAGAGGCTTGCTTTATTATCTAAAACGGCGGGGGGAAAAATTTGCAGCTGACGAAACGTGCAGTATTCCAGTCTGCACCTTTGTCTGGCCTTGAATAGATTTTATCTTCTCTCAGTAAGTATATTATAAAAACCAGAAAGCCAAGAGACTTAGTGATTCCTTGACTCTTTCTGATAACTTATAGCCAGACACAAGGACAAATGGGAGATTGTATCAGCTCTTTATGGGCAACGTAACGTCTGACAAATTTCTCATGTTTCCCAACCCACCATTAGGGTTCCTGTACTTTCGCTAGGAAAGCTACACACTAAATTTCAAGTTTTCATACTTGGACCTCTGGTGACCTCAGATGATCTCTGACCTGACCCCAAAACAATAGGGTTCATGTACTCATCATGGGGAACACACATACCAAGTATGAGCTTCATCCATCCAGGTGGGGTTGAGTTATTGTGTTTACAAGCCAACATTGGCCAAAATATTGGCTTTTCATAATTCTTATATTTTTTGACCAAAATTCACCCTGACCTATTCTGAAAACAATAGGGTTCCTGTACTCCATATAAGAAAGCTACACACCAAATTTCAACCTGATCAGAAGTACCATTATGGACTTAATTGTGTTTACAAGTTTACAGACTTGGACCTCTGGTGACCTCAGATGATCTCTGACCTGACCCCAAAACAATAGGGTTCAATGTACTCATCATGGGGAACACACATACCAAGTATGAGCTTCATCCATCCAGGTGGGGTCGAGGTATCGTGTTTACAAGCCAACATTGGCCAAAATATTGGCTTTTCATAATTCTTATATTTTTTGACCAAAATTCACCCTGACCTATTCTGAAAACAATAGGGTTCCTGTACTCCCCATAAGAAAGCTAACACCAAATTTCTCACCTTAATCCCAACCTGAACTTGAGCCCGAAACGATAGGTCCATGTACTCATCATGGGGAACACACATACCAAGTATGAGCTTCATCCATCCAGGTGGGGTTGAGTTATTGTGTTTACAAGCCAACAATCAGCCGAAATATTGACTATTGAATATTGACCTATACTAAAAACAATAGGGTTCCTGTACTCCCCATAAGAAAGCTACACACCAAATTTCAACCTGATCAGAAGTACCATTATGGACTTAATTGTGTTTACAAGGTTTACAGACTTGGACCTCTGGTGACCTCAGATGATCTCTGACCTGACCCCAAAACAATAGGGTTCATGTACTCATCATGGGGAACACACATACCAAGTATGAGCTTCATCCATCCAGGTGGGGTTGAGTTATTGTGTTTACAAGCTGGGTGTCTCATACGCACACACACACATACATACTGTCATGACTGCAGATTCCTCTTGACTTCATCAAGAAATCAAAGGTAGCAGGAGAGTATTTACCCTGATACCCAATAGTAACTGTAAACTGTACACTAGGACAGGCGAAAGGAGGACATGCCAAAATATGGAAGTTCTAGCAGGCTGTCTCGTTGAGCTATCATAATTTACTCTTGGGGTTTGAGGGAAATTTATCATCACAAAAGGGGAAAATGCAAAGGCTGCCCATAGAATCCACACCATTTTGGAGCTTGATAACAAAAACAGGTATTCATATATTGAAGTTAAAGATCATTCTTTCAACAACTCCTCAATAACTTTGTGAGTTTTTATTTTGATCCCATCTATAGTGCATTTGGTACAGAATTTTTGAAAAGTTTTGAGATGCTCCACGATTACTTTGTAGTACAGGCGGTCCTGTAGCCCATCCCCCTCCCTCCATGACATCACAAGTAGGGCTGTTGGGGAATGATGATTGTTAATCATTCTTTTTGTAGCGAATACCAATGATGGAACAGCCACAATATTCATCATTGCCCGATAATTCAATTGCCGCTTAGTGCTGCGCTAGATAGAAATCCAGAGGCTACTCTATTATTTACTGCTGGTCCTGATGTCTGATGGGCTAATGACCATCTCTTGTACTGACCTATGGTATGACTCGACTGAAGATCAACCCCAATATCCTGGGAGGAAGGCAGACGCTCACCCAACTGTTGCCAACTCACTCGTGAAGGGGCTCCAAGGGCTCTCATCAGAATGAATACAGTAATACGGTAAATAGACACAACCCCCAATGGTGTTTGAGGTGTCCAAGAACACAACTACTGGGGGTCGGTGGGCTATCCTACTCTTATGTGGGCACTGCACACACAAAACCATTGCTCACTACTGCTTTTGACCCTCCCCCCCAGCCTCTGGCATCTCTCAAGAGGCAGCAACATCCCTTACCCTGATTGTGGTATGATTGCTTTCATCAGCATGGGGGCCATTTTTAGTCTCACCTGATGTTCAACAGTCCACAAGTTGAGGCCAAACAACTCATGTCAAAACAAATGTCAAAACCTTACCCCGTTGAACATTCGCATACCAAAGCATACCTCCGTGCACTCAGTAGTATCATCTCCACAGCCACCTCTAGGGACCTCAGCGTCAGGACCTGTGGGAGCTGTCCATCAATGTCTGGAACGAGCAGGACACTACAGTGCTGTATAGGACTGACGTTTATTAAGACAACATGTCTCTCTTCCTCAACGTCTCTCCTTGCATCATTGCACAGCTCAGCAATCACCTGAAAGAGGCCAATGAAAGCCAAATTATACTCTCCCACCAATCTGTTAGGGTCAGAAAACCATTCAAAGATTCAAATTCATTGGTTATCTTCTTTCCATGCTATTGTACAACTTAGAATAGATGTTGATGAAATTATTCATGAGCAAAGATCAACAAGCCTTAAAAAAAAATCATGTCACTAGTAAATGACATTCAGTGGGCATGGAAGTTTGGATTAAAATTATTCATGAAGGTCAGTTTACTACCCAGCTACAAACCACTGTCCTGTAACTTGACTGGGTATGACAATCACTACTGGAACCAGAGCTGAGAACTAGGAACTGTTGAGCTGATTTGCAATGAGCTCCTATTTGAGGACAGGATGTGACAATACATGATTCAGGACCGTGTTCCTGATCAGGGGGACATATGTCAACTGACACATTTTTTTATGAATCGCCCATTAACTCCTCTGCAAATGCAGTCGTGTTCTCCCCAATAGGCAAAATCAACATCACACCTGCAATGTTTAAATAGAACTTCAGCATACCCTAACAACTTCAGTTTCAGTGAAATACATAGCTTACAGATTTTATTAATACAAAATTGGAAGACCTCAAATATTCCTGAATCGGAAAACGAACCTCTCTATTGTTCCACTTTTGTGAAATTGAACTTCTTGGAATCATAGGGCTGGGTAAGACTCATCATTGCCTGTGGCTTCCTCCTGAGAGTGCCTCTTCCCATATTCAGCTGAAATAGGTACAGTAGTAGATATTGCACTTGTCAATAGCATGACACACCCAAAACACATTAAAATACCTTAAAGTACAATGGTCATGTAAACATTACTTCTGCTATTTTGTTTATCTTATATCTAGTATATTTGGGCAAATCAAACCTCAGAAAGAATTCCAGGCGATTCAAGTGTGAAAAGGAGACATTCTGCTATTGCACAATGTACCCTGTGACGTCACAAGATACTGGGGACCGTGTGTAATACAAGTCAATCCAATAAAAAAACAATAATTTTTTAGCCAACCTAGTGACAAAGAGCTAAAAATGGGATCTGATTGAAAACTTACTGTAATCAAATTGTTCACAAGATATGACAGAAATATTTCATTTATTTCTAAACTATGAATATAACTATATTTTCTGGCTATAATGGTGCAAAACATCAGCTTTACTGTGTAAAGTCAATTTGCGACCATTTGCACCGTTACTCTATGACGTCTTCAGTTATGGTGAATTCATTTAGGTAACATAAGTAACTCCCACCAGGGAACACGGCAGACAACCCAAATTTTGTCGTAGGGTTGACATGTCTCTTTTCATCTGTGTAGTTTAAAGATGATCTGGGCTTGCCGCTCCTAAATGGTCACTGGTACAAAGCTGACTCTGGGATGTGTCTTTAGCTCAGATTATGTAGGAGAGAGTGGAGAACGATACCTTCATCTGCTCAGTGACTGATGGGGCAATCAAAACAAGAATATGATGGTCCACCTTTGACATGACTCCCCTTGTCTGAGGTATTGGTGGTGCCTCATCAAGTGACAAGTGACCTGCTGTAGTATGCTGATAGTATAAATTAATGTGTGATACTTAAGATAAACCCCGATCGCATCACACTCAAACCCAACCACAATAGCACCCCCGTCACACCAGGACAATATGGAATGGTATGTGGACTCATCCATCCAGATGTATAATCGGTATATCTGATCAACTTCAATTTGACCAAGCAAGAGAATGTTTATCCGAACGTCACAGCTTATTCAGTCTCTCAGTCCGCTCCGAGCAGCTATTATTATTGGCTTCTCGCTATGGTGCCCCAATATTTTCGTTACTTATAGTTATAGTGTGACCGAGGCTAACTGTTTCGTTATTGTTACAGGCCTTATGCCTCCCATTTAAAAGCTCTTTTTGGCATGGCATAGATTACTGAAGGCCTCTTCGATCAAGCCACAATAGTTGAAGAGGTGATGGCGGCACCATATTGGATAAGACCCCTAAGCGACACAATCGAATTGGCAGCATGTGGAGTGAACACACAAGTAATGCATACTATATAGTACGGGTTTGACAGGTGTGAAGAATCCCTGATAATCAAGAACATACATGCACAGCAATTTGGCCATATCTTTCATGTGGGAAGCTATATCCACTAACTAAGTATATTGTTGTTTAATGATAAACAACCTGTAAGGGGATGACACAATATGATTTATAAAATATGTGCTTGTCAAGCTTAAATTGTTTTCTCTACAGCACAATATTATTGAAAGAAGTGAAATAAATTGACTATGTGTGACTGAGAAATATCTGCTACAGTAACTGGAATATTTGTTAGACCTTACCTTATCCTAGTTGTTCCAACATTAAAATAATTAGGTTCAAGGATTTTCACTTCACTAGAACATAGGGTATGATTGACAGTAACCTGACTTACAGGGAGCTGTCTAATTTTTTTTCAGTCCGGGAATGCTGGAAATGATTTTTCACATTTTCAGTGTAGGTGAACACAGCAGTAGTTTGGGGTTACAAAGCATACTGTATGTCAGGAAAGTTCCCACTATCCTCATAAGTCCTGCTTTGCTTTCAACAACAAAATGAACCCATGACCTAATTTAAAAAACCCGCAGTGGGGTACACCCACACTATCTTAAACAATTTCAGCATTAACGGAATTGATAGCATCCCACTGAATGGGAATTCTGGATGACAATTCCTAAATTTCCTAAAATCCCATGATGTATTTCTTTAAAAGTCCAGTATCCACCCACAAACAATTGGGTTAAGGGAGAATTAAAAAGCAGGAGGTGGGAGAGTCCATTGTCGGGCAGAGATACCACCTCTTGCCTTCTGTGCTTTTTCATGGCAGACTCAGTCTTCCATACAACAAAAAAAAAAAAAAAAAAACTAAGTTTCGTTCGATGGTCAAAATTGTCAATCAAATGACTGAACGTACACTGTCCTACACGTCCTTCACATCATTCGAACAAAGTGAATAATTAGCATGAGCCAATGCCACCTCCACCTCCATTGTTGCTGTTGTAAACATTTCAGTTGATTTTCCCAACTAATTGGGATACCATGTGTGCCTTTGCCGGAAGAGAAAGGCCACTAGACCGGTACTATGCTTATCTTCCACTGGCTAAAGGTATGGGTACCATATGTTTAGAGGCAAGAGTTAACTGTTTTTTAAGCACCAAAACAACCCACTATACAAAGAAAATTCCATTACAAATCATAGACATTACATCAGTTACAAAGCCATGCTCTCGTGCAGACGACGCTAGTCTTTGCATCTGGTTCAAATTGAAGTGGAGTAGCCCTTCTTCTGTGCTGTATTCCACCGAGTTTCCAGAACCTCATCAAACGTACACAGAATAACAGCACATATCACACATTACTCACATTCAAATTCTGAATCACATTGATGGATGGGAACCTCATGCACAAATAGTATCTTCATGCAACTGCTTAAATTGGATTATTAGGTTATACAATGCGATCGCCCCCAGTGTCTCTCTGGTTTCGTGATCAATGTTTTCATCTAATAGTCACCATGCAACAGTTACAGGAATTTAATGTGTTACGCGGTTTTTATAAAAATTGTTACTCTCCATGTGATGCATCCACTCTTAGAAGCATAGGCTTCCCAATGAACATGCTAATGTTATTGGCGAAAAGCTATTAAAAAAAAACTTTGACCCCTTGTAACTCCCAAAGTAGGCGTCCGGTCGAAACGGGAGTTGGTTCTCTCCATAAGCACACAAGGTCTCTCACATATCCAAAACTAACCAGTTTCTATTTTTTTGCCCGTACCCTTAATAACACATTTATTCAAGCCTCAACCTTTACCACATGACCACCCGACAGAGGTCAAATTGAGGTCAGAGGTCACACACCTGCAGTTCAACAATTATATCACAATGGTGAGCCTTCCAGCCTTCACAGATATTCAATTCTCCGATTATCGCCAGAAACAGTTTTTGACCCCTTAAGGACCTTGAATGACGCTTCAGACATGACAGTTTTTATGAAAATTGTAACTCTCCATGGATACATCCACTCCTAGGAGCATTCTGCATTCTGATGACCACGCCCAGTGCTATTGCAGAAAAAGTACCAAAATCAGTTTTTTGACCTCAAATTGACCTTTAATGACCTCGATGACATGACCAACTTTATAAAAAAATGTAACCCTAGAGGGGTTACACCCTGTCCTGAAATATAAACCACATCAGGAAAGGTCACTGGAAGTTGTTGCAGGAACACATACTAGTTGGCAGTTATATCCCATAAGTGACCTTGAATGACCTTTGATGACATGATGGTTTAATGGAAGATGTTCTCCAACTGTCGTACCCCTGTCCTGCAATTTCAACATTGCCAGCAATGTCAGGTAGTTTTGTCTCAAAAATATTAGTTTTTTGTCCATAAGTGACCTTGAATGACCTTTGATGACATGTCAGAGATTTTATGCAGCAGTTACATTCTTGATGAGATGGCACGCAGTCCTACGAGCATTATGTATCCCAAGTATACTGCCTGATGCTATTGCCAAAAAGGTATCAAAACCAGCCATTGACCCCTCGTACTTGAGAAGCGAGTGCCCGATTGAAGCGGGAGTTTGTTTCGTCTATTCAGCACACAGAGCTCTGCCACATATCCATAATTTTGACAAAAATTGACAGTTGTAATTTCTTTGCCCTGTAACTCGAGAAATAAGCACATTCATTCAACATTTGACCTTTTGACCTTTTGACCTCACTTCAGGGGTAGTTTGACCTGCTGACTCTAAAAATCACCATGACAAATCACTACGAAATCCTAACTGCACTTAATTTCCATGAAAAACTTTGACCTCTGATATCTTCACACACAAAGGTCACATGGGGTCAAATTATGGTTCATTTCGATGGGGAGGTATCTTTGATATCGCAAAATGGCCACGAAAATTTGATTCAGCCAAAAACATGGTAAAGGTCAAATTTGGGTCAAATGTCACACAGATGGAGGTCAACGAGTGAATCACAATGGTGCAACTCCCAACCTCGGCAGACATTTGGTTCCCAAGTTATGGCCAAAAAAACAGGTTTGTTGACGCCCGAATTTACCTTTGATGACCCGATTTTACGCTGAAAAATCTAATCAGTTTCATCTACCTCATATCCCGATCTTGTGCTAAACCAAGTCATCATAGAACCTACGGTTCATCCATAAGCTTGCTCACGAGCCTGAACAATAAATACATAAAATAGGCTAATACCTTACTTATTAGTGAACTTGCGGTGCCCAAAATCTATCAATCGTGTTCACCCAAAAAAAAAAAAAAAAAAAAAAAAAACCCCGATGCTACCCTGAAAATTTCATCGCAATTGGCACTTGCCGTTCTCACGAGGAAGTGTGACACACACACACACACACACACGCCATTGTGACCACGAAGTCTCCTCGTGAATTTCATTCAGGCGAGACAAAAATGCCAGTCACAAGTTAAGTGATTGGTAACCCCACCCCTACACTCTAACACTAAACTCATATATCCAGGTCACGACGGGTAATACATTATACATCCAGTCCCAATTTTTTTCAAGTCTGATCATAAATTCCGTGTTACACTACTATACTGTACCATTGTTTTAAGATGTTCATGTTCTAAAGATAAGTCCTGCCTAACAATAGTAAGTATAACAAACATCCATCATTTTATCACTTTTGCATTTCTTTGTCACAAACAGCAGGTTGAGATCATGACAATACATGAGCGAACGGGATAAAAGTAGAACCTCCTAATGTAAGCTTAAGCTGATTGTGAAATTATGATCTTGAAAATTTTAAGGGAGTTAGATTGATTATTCTGGTGGAAGTCCCAAATTTTGCAAGAGGAGGCCAGAAGCTGCCACAACATTTACAAGGCTACATTATTGATACAGATGTCAGTTCAAAATCATACTATCCTCCATGCACATCATCTTCCCATCATTAACTAACCTTGCTTGACTTAGCTGCATTCTGTGCTGGTGGATTATTTGCTGGCCATCGTACAAAAACTTGGAATCGTCTCCAGCCATCTGGGGAATTGTGTGACGTCAGCTTAATCTGTAAATCACAATACTTAATAACTAAAGCACCAGTGGTGCTGATGGGGTTTATTCATGATTTTCTAAAGGGCGGGAGTGTACATTAGAACATGAGAGATCAATACTCTCCCAGGGGAGTGTAGGGGGTGACCCCCCTCCCCACTCCCCTTGAGACAAATTCTGCTATTTGTTTTTTGGGGGGGGGGGTGGCACATCCTGTGGCAACCTCCTCTGGATCTCCCGCATGTAATTAGGGTCTATTGAGTTTTATTTTAATTGTCCACATTGGAAATTCAGCATACACGTCGTTAACATAAATACATATTACATATGGACGATTACACAACAACAACATATGCAGAAAACTCAACGGAATACAATTTCTTCTTACGTGCGATTAATATTGGATAGAGAAGCACAAATGAATATCTGTAACGAGCTCTGAGTGTACGCAGGGGGCAAAGACTCAATCCAGAATGTTGAAACGTATGCTCAACAAGGGTGTGTTTTGGATCGCGCCCTTATTTGTGTCACCTGGTTGCGGACTCTCTCGTTATACAGATGTTCTATCGATGGTAAGTGAACCCCAATTGCCCGCTGAGCGGCTTTTCTGGCTTTCTCAGAATCTGGGCACCATTTCTAGTAGTATTGGCAAATCGCAATAATATGTCATAATACACTTTGTAAAGGGATTTGTGAAGATGTCATGATGTTGTATCACTCTGAGATTTTCAGTTTACGTAGGAAAATAAGCCTCTGATTCGCTTTTTTATGTACTATTGTACGTTGCTCGACCATTCAAGTTTATTTGCTTACAAATTCCTAAATATTTATATTTGTCTACTGTTTGTCACTTGCTCTCCATGACCATAGATGGGAGCGTGAGGTCATTGTGTACAATATTCGTAAACCCTCTGACTTTATTAAGTTAGCCAGTTTGCGCTTGCTTTCAATATTCATCCTTTGAAACACTTCATTGTTCTTTTTGAAGAGGATAATATACCACAATCATAATGTGGGAAAATAACATTTTTCCACCTTTTTCATAA
The DNA here is from genome assembly GCA_026419785.1 of Sclerodactyla briareus. Taxonomy (NCBI): domain Eukaryota; kingdom Metazoa; phylum Echinodermata; class Holothuroidea; order Dendrochirotida; family Sclerodactylidae; genus Sclerodactyla; species Sclerodactyla briareus. Next base: position 259,874 of record JAODTK010000910.1, read on the forward strand.
TGACCAAACTTCAACAATGGAATACTAATCCGTACCACAACAATTGCAAAATACTAGCCACATCGACCACTAACTGACCTTTGCCACCCTCATGCACACCATCTAATGGTCACTACACACTTGACCACATATCACAAATTCAATCACCGTAGGAGAATCATTTTGTATGGCTTGGCCCCCAATTGATGACTTCATTGAATCAAAATTAAACCCCCGCCCCTGATAATCCTTGACCTTGAATAAACAATGAACAACTACCCAACACTTGTTAATAACATTTCTAAAATCTCAGAAATCTAAAAAACCTAAACAGCTCTTGTGATTTTCCAACAATACCAAATTAACCTGGCGTTAACTCTTGGGAGCCAGCCATTACCCATTTGGACTATTTAACACTCATAGTACCACTGATCAGAAATTAAAGGACCACCTATCACAAGAATCAGGTAATCATGTAGGAAAACAAACATTTTGGCATTTTTCAAGAATGTGGTTGGATTGAATACACGCATCCATGGCCCTGCTCCAAATTACGCATATATTTAGCTAGAACAATAACTTTTTGCTTTTCAAATGTAATTTTCTGTTTTTTCTGCGTTGTTTGGAGTTTGCCCATTCGTTGTGTAACCGGAAAATTCCTTGTTTTTCTCCAGAAGTACAAAGTGATAATTCTTGACACTGCACTCACACTTCAACCAGCACTGATTGATGATGACGTGATCGCATTTCTTGATCATTCAAATCAAAGAGTAGAAAATAGAGCATTTTGGTAATGAAAGCAAACTGACCCATGCCCCTTTAGCCCCTAAAACAGATAAATACCCTAGATGATATCACCAATTAGCCAATTATATATACTTAACTATGGACAAAACCAGAATAGGCTCCGCAATCAACGTACAAAAAATAAAAGTTAAGATGGGAAAAGGCCAAAATAAGGCTGCAAAATCATATTTGCCCAGTACTATTCACAATAGCATATCATAGTCGCATCACTTAACCTTTCAGTCCTCTCTATTTTCCCTTTTGGGTGCTCCCCAATGCCACATATTTTCGGACACAAACCCTTCCCTCAAAGAATTTTGGAAGACAATGCAGTCTAATGAAATTCAGATCCATATGCTTTGTCAGAATGAATACTCTGCCTATGGCACTACAGGTATCCTTCCTAACACCCCAGCATGACAGATTCCCCCCACAAACTGAAACTCAATTGTCCCTCTCTCAGATTGTTACATAATTTTAGGATGAGATAAGTTTGGCAGTGATATAAATATTTGTAGCATACGGAAGTAATCGGAAAAGGTCAATAGGGTAAAAAAAATCATGCATTTCCTTTCATCGATATCTTGCAATGATACATTAGGA